>JAULBW010011055.1:0-11649 GCA_032358265.1 Vaucheria bursata
ACAATATCATAATTCATGAACTGTCGCTATTATCCGTATCCTCCATAAGTAATGGTGCATAGCGGTTCCTAACAAGTGATGAATACAATGCTAAAATGACTGATTTAAGTGTTAAAGATCTATTGCACATATATCAATGACTGCATATTAAATTTATGCCATGATTATATTGCTTTTACATAGTAGTAATGCATGAACTGTAGTAAAGTGCCGCTTTTTTGCGGTTGTTTCTTGTGTATTTCTGTTAGAAGTGCAATGCAACAAAATCACAAGAAATCTGTGACAGAATGTGTACATTACTGCATGCTAAATTGTGTTGATAAAAGTGGGATAATTTCATGAACATAGCAAAGTATCATTTACTGAAACTTGTTCTTGTATTCTAAACTGAAACTTGTTCTCATAATCAATATTAAAACTTTAATGTAGTATTAAGAGAAACAAACCACAGCTACAGAATGAAGTTAACTCCCTTAGAGGTTAGCTCCTAACAATTTCTACTGTTTAGTGAGTGCACTATATTTGTACTTTTTTAACAACTGAAATTCTCTATAGTAGTTAATGTACTAAAAATAGTGCAAAGTGCTACCTTAAATCAGCCTGCTTCTATAGTCTAAACCAATTGCTCTTGGTGCCAGGACTACTACTCAAGTACCTCTCCTGTATGTCCCATTTTTCGCAACTCTTCATATTACACAAACTATTGTGCACACATATAGCATTCTACATTTTATACAAAATAAAACTAATGCTCTGCAGAATCCCATATTGTAACATCATTATGGTAATTTGTGAACCCACAAATATTATTCAGAAGGATTTCATGCAGCCCTTAAGTTACCCTCATACAGCCTGCTTGAGATATTTTACAACATACTTCCTTACTTACTTCTTTACATTGTTGTGATGCATGTAGTGTGCTGGTTATCCTGGCACTGTTGCCAAGCTACTGCAGTTGTTGGTCTACATTTTTTCTATTAATATATTTGTCTTATCATTTCTTTCTTCTTTGTTGTTATTATAGTGCTACAACATTAATATTGCAGCACCTTCTTTTCTATACTACCTTAATTCCAATACTTTGCTGCCCCTTTCAAACTTACTATACTTCTTAAAACTTTATCAAAAAACAAAAAAAAAATTATTTAAAGTTGAATTACTAAATGTGTCAACATGTGTTGTTTGAAAAACAACAAAATTTTCAGAATTTTAGAGCAAATATTTTTTATTCTTTAAAATTGCAAAGTTGCTAGGAGGAGCAGATTTGAAATTGATGAGGTATGGAATCTTTCCACTGCATAGCCCTTACAAAACCAGTAAACTTGCTATTTTCTTACTATCTAATATCAAATCTATGCAAGTAGATTGTATGTGTATATTTATAGCAATGTACTATGCCCAAAATATCTAATTAGTCTTCAACAAAGTATACTGTTTTATCTCAATATTACCTATGAAAAGTCAGTTCAAAACTTAAGTTATGTATGCATATTAAATTAATTCATCTTTTTTATCAATCACATTACAAATTTATATTTTTCTATTTACTTTGTAGTAATTTGATATATTTCAAATTGGGTTGCTATCATGATACATCTTGTAAAAAACCCACATGTACATTTCACATATGAGCTAGATATCAATGATAATCATGAGAGACAAGACAATTACATGTGCAAAATGTACATCATTTGTTCCTCATTATATTAACAAGATTCATTTTTATCAATGCAACATATCCAATCCTATTTTTATAAAATGATATTAGTCTAATATAACCAATAGCAATTTACTCTACATAATGCATGGAACAATAGTTCAAATCCTTATGTGCGCCCACCTTTGCCATGGTTTCTATTTGCTCTTTAAAACAGATCTTGAAATCTTCTACTAATTTGTGGTAGTTCATCAAGTTTTCCTCTGGCTCCCAGAAGTGATCAGAATCTTGGAAACCTTTCCTCAAAATTAGTAGTTAAAATTTTTCTTGTACCTTCTTTACATCCGATATATTTTCTACTCTGAAAAATTGCCCATATTGTAAATATGTACATAAGGCGGTAAATAGCATTTTCAATCAGTTAATTCAGAAATCTTGTGACTTCACAGAAAAATACAAAACATATGTATCTTGGATATACCAAGCGGAAGTTGTAGTTTGTAAGTAAAACATAAATATTCTGAATAATGTGGTACAAGCCCAAACGCTTTCAATCCAATATGGGATATGGCCTTGTAGTCTCAATATTCTGTGTACTCAAATAAACAAAAGTACCAAGCTGAAACTCTTTAAAAGGCCTTTTCTGATCTGTAAGGTGCTTTGGCAATTCACTTGAAATATTTAGCTCTTCAGCAATAATTCCAACATTGTCTTGGATAATAGCAATATAGCATTGAACTGTAACGGGTGATTTTGGTAATAGCTCTGTGAATTCATCTAAATCAAGCTTGTATTCAGAGTTTGTACAAAGCTATGTTGCAACTCAAGATTGCATTTCAGTATATGTATGTCACTGCTCCCCCTTGGATAAGTTTTTGACCCAGTTCTGCTGCTGCTGATCCAAATGAATCCATAAATACTGCTTCAGCTCTAGATTGACCTGTTCAGTTTGGCTGTTGGTTTATGGATAATAAGCTAAGGATAAAGGCTGTGATATGCTGTAATTCTATAATGTACTGGACCAAAACTTAGAAACAAATGTAGATCCACGATTAAATACTATATCAAGAAATAACCATGAAGTCAAACAATTTGCTCAAGAAGTATACCTACTAGCTTAAATTAGTTAACTTTCTACAAGCTATGAAATGGCCTATCACTGTAAACCAGCCTGCAACAGTTAAGATAGAGTTTATTCTTCTCACCAACTTAGATCTGTAATTAAATCCATGGATATAGAATACCATGGATGGGGCAGAATGGGTAATGGAATTAACAATCCAGTCTGTTTTTTGTGCTTTAGTTTTGTGTAAGTACACACCTCACAGGAATCAATGTGTTAGGAGTTAACTTCTTAACAATTAAATATATGTTATAGCTGTGAAGTTCTGTTTTATGGTGAGTCATTATTCTGCATATTGCAATTCTAAGTTCATGGCAAGTCATTGTTCTACATATTGGAATTCTAAGCTTACGGCAAGTCATTGCTGGACTTTTGGTGATGTGCTAAGTTTAGGATTTGTATCAAGACTTGCAAAAGAAATGAAAAAGGATCAAAGAAACAAGATCAGAACAAGGAAGATGGATAACAGCAACAGAGGGAACAAGAGAAATAATGAAGTGCAAGTGTATTGACTTATGTGTGAATGTGAATGTGTTTGTGTTTGTGTTTCCACTAATGACAAGAAAACAAGAAAATGAAATATATAAAAGAATAATTGATGACCAGCTTGAACTTGATGACTAGCCTCATTCCTATTTGCTGATTTGTGGAGAGTCATCTAGATTAAGGACAAATTCCCATTGGCTGGTCAGTGAAGAGTCATCAGAATAATTTCCCATTGGCTAATCTATGAAAGGTCAAAGTAAGAATGGAACAAAATGCCCAATGGCTGTTTTCATGAAGAGTCACAAAAATAAGAATAGAACAATATCCCATTGGCTGCTTTTGTGAAAAGTCATCAGAATATATGAAACAGAACATAAAGTATAGAATATTCTGGAACATGCAAATCTAAGGCATTGTTGTAGTCCTAACAATTTGTATGTTGTTGTGAAACATGTTTACTTTCAGCAACACAATTTATGTCTGTGTAAATATACTCTTTGTTTTAGTTTTGAGTCTTATTTGCAAACACACTCATAACAATATGGTACACAGTTCTAATGGCAACTAGGTCACTATTAAGAATGTGATACTAATTCAAAAAGTTTTCAGGCACAAGGATGACCCATAATAAGAGAATCATGGCACACTAGTAGAATTCCTATCTTTGATGACTTAGGAATCGTAACTCAATTTCAAAATATTAAACAACTATTGATGACTTGAAAGCACTTATCTTTATCATTCTTTAGTAAGAACCTATCTTAAGCTTGAGCAGATTTGATTTGGTTGAGAAGAGATATTACTTCAGCATTATGCATAATGACTAATATAAGGTTTTCCTTTGGCAATAATATTTGCTCCTGACTTTAATATGGTTTAGCTGTAGTTGACAATCAGTACACTAGCTTAATGCATCTGGCATCCCCTCTTGTATGCCCAGCCAAATAATGATATGAAAACTGAAATCATGTAGGAACAATGATTTTTGTACCTGATGACTACTCAGCTTCTTTAGGGTTGAAAATTGTGACAAATTTTTGTGATCTACAAATACTCAAACTGGTTCAGAATTTTTGTAAAATTTTTTCTGCTTATAAAAGCAAGCAACAATCACCAATAATTTTTTTCATGTACTTTGTAAGTTATCTCCAGTGGTTGAAATTTCCTTGAATGATAAACAATGGGACATATTACTCCATCACAATCTTTGGACAGAATTCCACCAATAGCAAAATTAGATGAGTTGATTTTTGTAATAAAACTTCTTTTGGTACTAGCACAATTCAATATACTTGGAGTTTTGAATACATTTTTCATTTCCCAAAAAGCTTTGGTACATTTATCAGTTCAATTGAAAGGTATGTTCTTTTTCATTAATTATAATTGGCATTATTTCTCATTTCTCAGTCATTCCATATAACAACTTTAACTCTTTGCAGAGTCTTAAAAAGTCATTTGAGAAACAAAGTTCAATTTTGTTTAAAAATGATTTTCAACACTCATGAATTTTCATCTTCATTGAGTATATTGCTGCTCCTTTGTCAAACCTATTTCCTTTTCTTGTGTCTTGACTGAAACATTTTTAAATGTAAAACAGTGTATTTATTGAACATGACACATGCAGCCATTTCTTCTTGCATGATTAATGTTAGTGTTATATAATTTAAAAATCATGAAATTACCTTTCCCAACATCTCATGTCTGCTTAATGCTCAATTGAATTGGTAGGTAGTATTTCAGTGACCCAATTCTGCTATTAAAATCAGCCAGAGCTGGTGAGATGAGCATACTTGATTAATGAAACATTTTATAAACATCAAAATTCTAATTGATAGTTCAAGGGCTTCAACTAAAATTTGTTGCTTGCAAGCAATAAATAGAAAATATTGGTGGCTTGGTCGGTGCTTAAATTTAGAAAATGTGATTTTGGATATTATTCTCAAAAAATGCAAGTGAAAACAGCAATTTTAACAATGCATGTAGGATTTAAAAAGTGTCACTTCTCAAGATTTCTTAGTTTCTGGATTTGATGTATAATATTTCAATGAATAGTATTGCAAATTTCATTTTAGATATCCTCTTAAAACCTTTACCAAAAAAAGTAAAAGAAAATTAAACTATTGCCAATAATCTAAAATCAAAAGCTCTCACTCATTTATAAGATCTGGCTAAAAGTATGCCCTTAATCAGTAAACTTTGTCAACTTTAAATTATTGTGATGATTGATCCATGTAGCATACATGCATTGAAAAAATTTTTTTATGTAAAAACAAAACCAACTTCATGTAAAAAATGATCTATGCATTATTTATAAATTGGATCAATACATAGCTATATTCAGATTCAAAAATATTGAATATGCACTGTAAAACTTTAGTTTTCAGAGTACTTTTAAAGTTAAAGTGGGAATGGAAAACAACCTATAGTACTTTAATTATTTGCTATACATTCTAAAGTAGTTAATTGTTATCATTGGTGAAGCATGATGAAGTATTGGTATCTGATTAAATTTTATTGGTTTTTTCAAATGTACACATTCAAAATATTAAATATAATTTATTTCTTATCCATAAGATCTTTTTTTTCTTTCATCAAACTTTTAGACCAGTGAGCATAAATGGCTCAAAAGACAGATGTCAGAAACTGATTTATTGAACGTGTTGAGGGGAAAAGGCCAGAACTAACCTGGCAAAAGTATACACAGAACAAGGACAAAATTCTAAATATCCGTGAAGAATTTTAGTGCAGAACAAGAAAAGGTTAACAGGAAACACATATTATTTAACACTGCTGTTTCCACCACTGAGCAAAAACAACACAATATAAAACAAACTACACTAATTAAGTCAAAATATACTAGCACCCGGACTACTACTGCAACTATTATCAATGTAGTACTAATTGTAATTATTTACTACAAAACATGCAACAATGCATTGGCGTTAGGAATTAACCGGTTAACTGTTAATCATATAACTATGTTAGCTGCATCATTGTTTCTGTTCTCAGTTTAAGAATTCTGACTGCTGACATCATGTTCTCACTTTAGCCAATGGAATAGTGCCATAGTGCAATTACTACTGGTCCATCATATGATTGAATAATTGTCTGTCTTGTGTTGCTAGAGTTTACTTCTAGCAATGCAGTAATATATACTGTATGATTTATGTTCAAATGTTTGTTTGTATTACAATTGGTCTCAGTACTGGGAGAGTTAAGAACTGTTGCTTGATTCAATCCTGTGCAACTATATCTACTTAAGTCCTAACAACAGACCAGGTTATTTTTTTCTTACATGATTCGTTTTGCAGTCCTCATTGATGATAAACTAGTCTTATCTATGGCTATAAGGTGAGTCATTTGTACTCTTTCAGTTTAATTTCTTGCTTCCATTTAATATTCAAACCTGTTCTTATCAAGTATGCTCAATTATCATTTTAATTGTGCTGGTGTCAGGGCTTCATCTGTTTCACAGTGTGATTCAGTTATAATTTGTTATTTTTTAAAACTTCATATGCTTATGTATGATTCTTAAGTGGAGCCATAGTAATTTATTGGCTTTATTTATCTTGTATGTGCATCTTATAAGTTACATGACATTGATGTTAAGACTAGCTTATTGTGCTGATGCATAATTCAAAAGCCAGAGCAAAAACAAGGAGTACAAAAATATTGCATGAATGATGCAACTATATTTGCCTTGCATCATACATTGATGAGAATGAATCTTGTCAACACCTTACAACTTATTCTACGCACATACAAGACAAATTAGATCAAACTATAAATGTAACTCCCAGAAAAAATTGTACATGGACAAACTTTCAAGACTTTCAAAAGAAGGAAAAGGATTAAAATAGCAAGAACAAGGAATATGGATAACAGCAAGAAAGAGAACAAGAGATATAAAGAAATGCAAGTGTATTGACTTTATAAATATGCCAGTTAAGAGATGTGTGTGTATGTATGTGTTTCCACAAATTACAGGAAAACATGATGAAATATGAAAGAATAATTGATGACTAGCCTCATTTCCATTGGCTGATTTGTGGAGAATCATCAAGAATAAGAACAGATTCCCATTGGCAGATCTGTGAAGAGTCATCAGAACAAGAATAGAACAATATCCCATTGGCTGCTTTTGTGAAGAGTCACCAAAATATATGAAACAACATAAAGTATAGGATATTGTGGAACATGCGGATCTAAGGGATAGTTGTAGACTTAACAAAAACATTGCAACGTATAAATGAATCATGATTCTAAGATGAATTGCATGGCAAAAACATATTAGATCCTGACAGAAATAGATTCAGCTGTTGCAATCAGTTAAAATAGGGCATATGGTCAACTGTTAATGACTTGACATCAGGTAAGAGGCCCAGTCAAGGCTGTGCATCATATGTATCAGATCAGGTCAACCAGGCCTGACCTGCAAATCATTTTACATCATATCATATATATGGCACCATAAGACTATTACCCCCAAAATAGCACATATTCTTGCAAGTCATTCATCTTTAAAAGAAATTGGGGATGTGACTACTGCTAAATATTTTCCATTTTTTTACAGAGTACGCTGGCTTATATCGTAAATTACCCATATTTTCCATCTTCAGAGCCACTGTCAGATTTGGAACCAACAAGCAAAAAGAAACAAAGATATTATATAACACTGATATTTTGTTGGAATCCAAATTTCCTACCTAACTTGTGTGATCGAAAGTAGCACTTTCAATCTTTTGATGCTACAAAATGTGACTGTCAAATCATTGTTAGCCAACTATAGTCAATGTATATCAAATTCAAATACATACTACCAGACCAATAATAACGGATACATTACGCAAACAAATAAGAATGGAACTGTACACAGCAATCATAACAGCCAGACTGATTAACAATAATGTAATGTATATAAAATATTTGCTTAGAGAAAGATTCCATAAAACAAAAAAATGGAAGTAATCTGTTTATGATGAATACTTTATTCTTACAAGATAACTACCAGATTCACCTTTCATTGCATCGATGCTTGCGAAAAAATTTGATGATGAAACTGACATAGAGTTTCAGCCTCATGTCCTAATCCTGCTTTTTGGAGAGCAGTCAATAGCTTCTGCACAGAGCCTTTCCTAACAAAGTAATGCATCATTTTTTCAAAATGATCAGTACCGAATAATTCTGCATGCCGGCCAGAGTCATCCAGTGTATCATAAATGTACGAACTTTCAATTTTGGGATTCCCACAAATGCAAGAATTTTCCACTTCCGATAAAATCACAGCCCCATTACATCCCCCATCTAAGCATATTTTTTGTATTATTTTCTTGCATTCACTTGGGTGTGCAGCACATAGAGCGATACGTACAGCATATGTATGAAATGGTTCACCCAAACTTGTCAATGATATAGAAATTGAAGCTATGTCTAATAGACTCGGCATCGGGTAAATTTTCAACAACTGAACCATGTGATCCAGAACATCATACACTGACTGAGAAGAATATCCTAATAGCTGCAACTCTTTAGTTGACAAAACTTCATTTTCTTTACTAGCCTTGGAGTTAGCAGTACTTTTTAGGAAATCAGGTTCAGTTGGTTTCGAAATGTCTATTTTGTCAAGAGAAGCATGGCAGTAAAGGGATGCGCTGAACATTAATTTTTGCTGTATTTCTGGTGAGTTTTTCAAGATTTTAGATCGTAATGAAGCGGCACGAACTTCTCTAGCTTTCCTTGATTTAAGCTGTTCAATTGGTCGATTCAAAGCGAGCGAGACTATTTCAGACAAATCTTCCAAGTTTACGTACAACTCAGTACGTAAAATACGAGGGAGTATGGTCATTAATAGTGCTCGAATACAACCTATTTCCAAATAAATTTGTAGAAACATTAAAAAGCTATAAATGAATACCACGAAAAAATGTTGTTCAGGATAAAATGAAGCGTTTCGAATGATATATAAGAATGTATTCTTTTATATGTACATACATGGAATGTAACTCATAATATATTAAATCGGATGTGAAACATCGAAAGTTTAGAAGCATATACAAAGTTTTAAGTATGGAACTTGCCTGCAGAAAGAGCACGTCGCAATACAAGACTCCACAATTTCCAATCTGTGCACCTAGAAACTGCCAACAGCTCACAAGTTAATTCTGACGATGCCACAGGGTCACCATCATGACCTCGAACTAACGTACGCGCCAATGATTCTGCATCATAAGAAGCCATCGATGATAAAGAAAGAGGCAACCTGGCAGCCTCCAATTCAGCAGTGAGAACTAATCCTTTGGTAAGGTCCTCTAAATCTTCTGTTCCTCCTTTTCGACTCCTCCATACATCCACAAAAATTTTCCTGGGAGCAAATAAGCTGATGGCACATATGGCCCTAAGCTTGCTGCGGTATGAACTAGGATTCTTGCTTATTGTCGTATTAGAATTTACAATATCAAGTATGTACATTACAGTCTTTCGCAATTCCATCCTTGCAATGTAATCGCTAGCACCATCTTCTTCGTATGATGAGGTGATTGAAGCCACGAAAGCAACCTACATCATATTGAAAAAATCATGAATGAAAAATTGGCTAACATCTTAATATTACATACTGTGTAAAATTCCTGATCCTCTTCATGGCTGGGTAAGATACTTTTTTACCCAAAAGTTGTGCAATCATAAGTTCCATAAATTCAACCCACAAAATACATTAACAAAATTTTCAAAGAAATTCGAATATGTACCAAATAATACCCTTGACAAATGTAAAATTGTGTCACTGAATAAATCTATAAAATTATTTATGTGAACAATATTAATTTTATCAGTGTAAGATACTTCATATGGACAAAGTCAAAAAAGGACAATTTAGCAGAACTGCTACTTTTATTGAAATAAGAGCCATATATACAAAATTACCTGCACAGCGGAAATTATATCTTCTTTAACTCTTACTTCCTTTTCACTAGGCTCAAAAACAGAATCCTTGTCATTATCACTAATCAATGACATATTATCGTTCCCTATACTCTTTGGATTTGTCCGATCCTTAACCTTTTCAGCAGTATTATACCCACTTAAAATCCACATTTTTATCAAATTTCGACGAATATTTTTGCATGTATGAACATCAAATTCTCTTTGCTCGCAGATAAGTCGAACAGTGCGGTGCACAGCTGATGCTGCAGTTCGAAAAGCCGACATAGAGCCGATTCCAATGGTTCTTATGGCTTCATCGCTCATAGCAGAACCTTTATTATGACACGAATTTTTGATAAAATCTAACGAGAATGGTATCAAATTCGGGTCAAAAGCATTTAAGGCTGTAATATTCGCTGCTCGGGAGTACATATGATGCAGTAACACTTCAGAGCTAGACAAAAAGAAGTCTTAACGTAAAAATATCTTCCAATTATATTTATGAACTATCCATTTGGATTGAAAATGCATAATGAATATATGTAAAGCATTCATAGTATTGAGTTCAATAGCTGTTAACTTATCTGAGACTCAAAATATCAAATCGAAGATATTTAAGAAAAGAAAAAAATTATTAAAAAATGTTCAAGTCGAGAAAATGTGCATATAAAATATCCAATTTCATATAGCCAGTAGCTGGCCCTTTTATAAGTGAGAAGCATTAATTGAATAATAAAAACTAAAGCTAAGAGTGTATATGGCTCAGCGACATGTATTCAATTATGAGACTTTACATGTAAGAGGAAATTACTTCAGCGACTATAAATATATAATACTGCAACTTTGACTTCATAACAAATATAGTTTATATTTGCTAGATATGTAATCTGTATGTAATTACCTGGAGCTATAGAACGGCTCAAATTCATTAGCCATTTCTTCTCCCATATTCTCAACAACCACAATTCGATGTTTCAATTCCAATTGGCGTTCCCTCAGCAAATCGTTTACATTATCCAGATTTCTACCCTCACTTTCAAATACCTCTTTTTTACGAATTCTAGGGTCTATAAGCTCAAGCTTATCGACATTTTCTGATCTCGCTGCCTCGCCTTTTAATATAGCATACTCAATACATACCAATTCGAATTTTGAATTTTTGGCTACTTTTAAAGCTACATACTGAGCTGTCTTGCAGGCCAGAGAAGAGGGTACAACCATTTCTAACCATCTTAAAATCTCTTCAAAATCAACGAGGGATTCATCAGGGCTATTCTTTTCCAGTAATTTATAGATATGACTAGCAATAAGTTCCCCCTTTTCTAACCCCAGTAATCGTGCTATGGAGCTAATAACAAAAAACGTGTCTGAATTCAGTTGCGCAAGTAAAATTTCTAATGGCTGGCAGAGAAGTCGTCGAAAAGGAAGGCGGTGACGATAGATTTCGGGAAAGCTATACGAA
>JAULBW010011066.1:0-11643 GCA_032358265.1 Vaucheria bursata
CCACAGTAACACACTTCAGTACACACTTAGCACAAGAGTTAATTAACTTAACTTGCTTTCTTTTTTCTCCCTTATTCCTTTTCTTGCTGTTGATTCATTTTACTTTTCTTGCTGTTGATTCATTTTACTTTTCTTGCAAACTTTCCTTGTTCTATCCTTTCTTATTTCTTCAACACTTTTTTCCTTGTTCATCTTGACATTACATTGCAAAGTAAAAGTACTTTTTTCTAAAAAATATGTAAGAATTCCCAGATTATCTTATATTTTGCACTGTTTGCATTGAAGACTGTCCATAAAGAACACAATCATTGTCTATAGATTTGTAATTGTGCTGGAATACTGATGCTATTCAGTAATTGTAGAAAAGGAATTGGATTTAGAATACTAAATCTAATTTTTTAAAGTTTATTGCATCAAAAGACATTTTTCTGAATGAGACTTGATCTTGAAGTGAGTATAGTCCTTGAAAGAATTTCCTACAGCTTAGAACACTCTTTCACAAGACCCTTCAATATCAAAAATTTTTACAACACAAAAAAACTTTTTAGAACAAAAAGATTAAATTTGATCTTTTTGCAGTTTTGGAACTTTGAATGATTTGTCTTTCATCAATCTTTTACAAAGGTGAAGAAAAGTACACAAATGAACTTAACTGTCAAAACATATTTTTTAGCAGCGTATATACTAGTAGAAGTGTTGAACTTGAGTTATATAAAGAGAGATAGGAAGTGTACTCCTAAATATTATAACAGTTTTATTGTCTTTTACAAAGTTTTGAAAGTATTGCCAGTATCGTTGATTTAATTGATGTAGAAATCAGATTTTTCAAGGGAAGAGTAGATGAAAATGTCCATGAGGAAGTCTTGAGTAAAGAAATACCATTTCAGCTAAGTCTAAAGATTTCATGCAGCATAAATTAATTATTGTGTAACCAATATTTATTTGAACGTAAAAGATACAAAAATATAAAATTACAGTACATATAAGTTTAACAACATAAAACAGCTCAAATTGTTTAAAGTAAAAATAATCAACCCAAAATTATTATAAATTACATTTTAAGTTGTATAAATTTGTGCAAAGACTTCAGTTTAAAAAAACTCAATAACACATTTTTTCTTAAATCTACCAATAGAAATTTGTAAATGATCACCTTAAAAAGTAACGGTTTGACCTTTTTCAAGAAGATTTTTTGCAATAGCTGTTAGAAATAGTTTGGCATCTTGATAAATTAAAACTTGAAATTTTGTTTAAAACCACTTATTCAACTGCAGGAAGCATCCACTTGACTTATTTACTGAAACACCAATTGTTGCTCAAAACTGAATTATAAAAGTATGCATTCAAAATTTTTTTTTTATATTTTATTTTTTATTTCTTCTGGCAAAAATTTTAGATAATTAGTATTTTTTTGGAATATATTTCCTTGATATACTTGTAGAATGAGTTTTTCTACTTTTCTTGGAGAATGATACACGACATGGTTGAAGCATTCAAATAACGCAAACATATTATATTTTGTACATATTATCAATGAAGGGATAATGTATATTTGTAGCTTTGAATTTTAAGTGTAAGCAAATATTGATAGTAGCAGGAGATAATTTCAAAATACTGTTGTACAACTTTGATATTGACCCAAATTTTGAGTAGTCTGAATGATTTAATTTATAAATCTGAAATTCAGATAATTTGCAGCTAAAAATATGCTAATGAATGGTACTATAGACTTCTTTCAGTTATGACTGATTTTATTTTTTCATTTACCTTATTATTGATATATGTATATTAAATTTCTTACTTTATGGCCTTTTTTCATTACTTTTTAATGTGCTACACACAGCAGTATATTGCAATAATATTTCAAAGAATGAAGTAAAATTTATAATCATGACTGGTATAAAACAAATACTTTTAAAATTTGCTCATAAAATAGAAATGCATATATTTATTCAATATTTGTAAAACCCTTCAAGAAAAATATAATCATTTTAAGCTAAGTTGAAATAATAGTAGAGTTCTTGCTCTATTAAAATATAAAAAATGTATTTGATATTTTATCAGCACAGATAAGCAGATTTTTAAATTGCAGCTCATTTTAAATATCATTTTTCAAAAAATAAAACAAAAATGTAACAAAAAGTGCAAAAGGGAAACATTAGAATTTAAAGAAATTGCTAAATGTTTTTTCTGATTCAGAGAAGATGTCTGAAAGATGAAGTATGCTGATAGAACTCGATTTTTTGATGCTCCATTGAGTTTAAATAATTATTGATATGGTTTTCTTGAATGAATCAAAAATTGAACATAACATTTTAGGCGCTGTAATATAATTATATTTGAAAAAAAATGAACACATAAACTATTTTCTTGAGTGTTTTTCAGTAACGATAACTTAGAAAAATTCATTTAGAACTTTGTATCTTTCAGGAAATATCTAGACTGAATCACCAGAAACAAAGTAAGATGAAACACTGTCAAAGCTCTTTGAGGTTGCTTAAGGGCCAGCCTACTAATAACTAATTAAAGCTTTCTCAGATTTTAATATGTTCCTAAAGACATTTGAATATCTTACATAAATATACTGAATTAGAGATATCTTGCTCTGGTTAGAAATGCTGAATGAGTGTCTTACAATTTATTGCAAGTAATGCCCATGATGTTTTGTCGAGCAATATTTCGACATTTTTTAACTACATCATCATACCAAATTTATATCTCAAGAGGAAATTGCTCAGAGTAGAGAATGAGGCAGAGCTGGAGCTGGTATTCCAAAAGTGAGTTTTTACAAGTAGATCAGGGTTACCATGAAGCCAATTACAGAAATATGATTGCTATGATGTATATTATTAATTGCTGCTGCATTGAAATTCGAACTGTCTCAATCAAACAGCGCCATTTTCAATTGCTACCTAGCAATGATTTTGTAGAATTTTTGTAAGATAACACCTTGATATATAGATAGTACCTAGGTACAAATCTCTTTCCATCTACCAGATATTGTCAAATGAACGATTGGAAAAGAGGAAGTTTAAATAGAACAGTTTTTATTATTAAAATATTCCAAGAGATACTATAATGTGAGTTGTATTACCAAACATTTTTTAGTATATAAAAAAAATCGAATTTCTTATATTGTGTATAAACGAACAACTTTTTGAGTTACATATTTTAAGCACATGACGTTGAAGTGTTGAACTTAAATGTTTCAGTATAGAGATTGTAGTCTACATATTGGGCTCGAATGAGTTTTATTTAGTTGACTGCAACAAAATTAGATGTTCATTGTTACTAAAATATGCAAATTTCAAAGGATTGACAAATTCCCAAAATATAATATTCCGTTGCAGGTTCCAGAAGAGCCAAATATTATCTGTCCTACTCATCCAACCACTTCATTGTGACTTTTAAAAAATTATGTTTCACGATGTCATCAGTACGAACCAATAGGAATGAAATAACTCAATGAAAGAATAATTTTTACTAAGTTTTCAGCCTATTAAAATTGGCGATACAAATTTCATACAGAGCTACTGGAGAAAAAACTAATGCTCTTTAGGGGACAAGCGGTTGGTATCCCGCAAACCCAACAAAATTAGAGTTCCAAATTTTATGCACATTGAAAAATCATAGTAAAAAGTTAAATGTATATTGATTGATACATAACTTGTATTTGCATCTTTGGTCTATCAAGGCTATCACCTAGTTTTCACCTTAGAGAAGGCTCAAAACAAAGAGAATAGCATTTACAAAAGGCACCTTCTCCTCACATATATACTGCTGACTCATCATCTATATATATTGACTTAACAAACAGATCATCAGGATGCTAAACGAGTGCGGTGTTTGGCACGACGACGCTCAATGATTTTACGACCATGACGATCACCTGCAAAAAATAATTTACACTAAGATATTTTTTTATACATAGGGAAACCTTTCAAGTTAGATACTTATTTTCTCCAAAAACCTTAGTAAATTAGATAGTTGACAAGACCAACTTACACTTAGATTTTTGTTAGATGTAAATTTGAGCATGTAAATGTGAATTGTCTAAATTAGGAAGTTTAAATATATGCAGCATGAACTTTTATTGGCATATATACTTCTGTTTCGTGTAAATTTGCTTACTTACAACAAGGATTTTAATGGCAAGATGCCTTAACAATTGGGCTTTGTTTGATTGACATAGTTTATTCATACTAATCAAAAGATGTCATCATTCTCTACAAACAAAATTAAAGAGCACTAAATCAAATTGATGTTTTCAAACATCCCATGGATGAATTTATGAATTTTCAAGCATATAAATGAAATCGACTTAGTTATATCCTCTTTACAAATTGGCTGAACAGATTTAATGAAAGTAAAATAGATAGAGTGTACCATTCAAAAGTGCTAAGTAAAACGCACTTTTTCATTAAAAAAACTTATTAAAAATACAAAATATATTGTATGCTAAATGAGTCCAACACGTACAATATTTCTAGAATTTCGAACTTGCCAAACTCTAGATGAGCGTTGTTGATTTAAGCCTTAGAGCAGCAGGACACAAAAATCTTAAATCATAGAGACATCAGTAAATATAAGCTTTTCTAGTGAAATTCCACTAACCGATTCTAGCTAGAAAGCCATGTTTCCTTTTTCGCCGTAATGTGTTAGGCTGAAACGTACGCTTCACAGCAAGAACAGCATCGTTTACCAAAGGTTCTACAATAAGAAAAAGCATATGAGGGTACTGGCAGTACAACAATGTACACATTTTCATAAGACCATTTTTTAACTAATCGAAATGCATTAATAAATGCTCTATGAATTGCAAAGTATAAAATTCAAATTAATAATGACCTTTCATGATGTACTAGATAAAGGGAATAAGTTTGACAGTACTCGAATAAGTAACACTTGGACAAATAATCTATATTCTAGTGCACTTGTTATGAAAACAAATATTACATTTGCTTCAAATACAATACATACAAAAAAGACAAAAATTAGAAATTAATCGTTCTTACCTTCAATACAATCCGGCTTGGTTATTTTTTCCAGTTTCTGCAAGGGCAACAAAAAAGTATACATAAAACCACTTTGTAAGTGATGGAGCAATGGCATAGATTCATATTATTCTAGAGTCAATATAGAACATTTTCGAATAATACTTTATATTTCATCTAGTGCACATATTAGATACCAGTATAATATCTAGCCTACTAGGTATTTTTAGCTAGATAAATCTTTTACGTCACCAAACGAAACAGACATACGTGCTAAATGAAATAAACAAGATTGTTGCAATTTAGAAAACTTATATTGTTGCCAGGAAATTTGTTAAACATATTAATAAAATTGAACCTCAAAAAGAAAGATTATAAAAAAATCTTTTACTACAATTCCCCTACATCAGCTTGCAACAAATCTACAGTGCTAGTATGGAACTATACTGCAGCTTGCTCATAGTCGGCATCGAGATTGTTACTTGCCACATCAGCACATAACATAATTCTCTAATTATTGATGACATTGCGATTAGCAAGATGAAGCCAGTTTTTACCATATGTATTTTTAAATTGATTGATTGCAAATAATTTAAACGTACACACAAGCATTCAAATATCATTACCTGTTTTTCGATAATAGCAACTCTATCAAAATCAGCAAGAACATCTTTAATTGACAAGAATCCCAATCCACGAGCTTCGATTAGAGAAAACTGGTGAATCTACACAAAAATTCAAGTGGAGTTCAACTAGGCTAGTAGGCACATAAGCATTTCAAAGGGATGAATTTTCACTAAAGTTTAAAAGATCGATTAAAATCTTAACGAGCATAATATTTGCTTGTTGTATTTACCAATTCAACTATCTTCATTATAATGCTATTAACAGAAAAACCCACAATAAACTAGGAATGCTAATTAGCTTCATATGAAGTAAGCCGCGCCAGATGCCAATTAGAGTGATGTAAGTCGAGTGAAGGCATTGATTTGGGGTCCTTGACCAGTATTATTAATCGTAAAAATAAACCGAATTAAAATTTAACTACCTGTGTCAATTTCAGTCAAAAGATAGAAATGATTCTATTCCTTCGTAATCTTTACAAGTGATTGGTTGGTAATTGAAAGTCATCGGTTAAAAGTTAATTAGTCGTTCAAAAGATTCCTTTCTATTTTCTGTGTACGCTGGTGTACCGCCGATTTTGTCGCATCATCTTATTTAAATGTAGGCATAAAGAGATTTTAAAAAATCATTTATCTACTATGGATTCATAGATCTACCTGTTCTTGCATCCCAAAATCAGTTTCACTGAGGGTATAAAGTTTTGGTCGTGGTCCCAAGGTAAGGGGTATTAGGGGCGAAAAATTAGGGAGCATCCCATGGTAAGATGGTGAATGAGAAAGGGTGCAAGTTGACCTAAAATTCGAAAAAAGTTGAGTAAACACAGTACATATGCATGAAAAATAGCATTCATTTTTGAAAAGGCAAATCAATGCATAGACATTTTCTTCTACATTGAAGTAGATAAAATTTTCAATCTCACCTATATTGTTAACTTATAAAAATACTTTTAAATCCATGCCCAACTGTTCAAAGTCATGAATAATGTTGTTAAAAAAAGGTGAGTTTTTGTCTTGAAGGAGTAAATGGAGCTAAAGCTTAACCAATAAAGAAATCCATCTATATTTCCATTCTAAATATTAATAGTGATTGCTTTTGTTGGGAAAGACAAAACGAATAATTATAAACATGCCTACATGTAAATGTTTTACAATTTAAAACAGAGAATGCACAAAAAAATTGTGTCTTTAAACACCCACTATATGCAAAAAATTAGCACAACTTAATATAGAATGTGCTTGAATTTGAGCTAAGAAAAATTGGTGAATGTGCAGAACATACCTAAAATTTTTTTGAAAACAATACTATGGAATCATTTTTTGTAAAGAGAATTATTGATAATGTATTCTAAACTTCGATCGAAAATTTAACAAAATGCTGAACATTAGATATTCAGGGATGATGATAACTTTCTGGAAATTTCTCCAAAATATTTTTAAATTATTTTAAACTCTCTGTACTTGTCTACTTTCATAACAAAGTAAGTATGTTTTTTCATTCGCTGGTCACTTCTTTAAGTGGTCTCAAACTTGGGAGAGGTTTAAGTTCAATTGTAAGCAGCAGAATATTCTCAACCATTCAAAGTCTTTAGATTCATGAGAAAGCGATTTTTGAATGGTTGAAAATATTTTGCTACTTGTACGAATTCAGAACGATTCTTGCTGTAACGAAGAAATCGACAAAGCTGCGAAATCAATATCATTACAAAATGGACTCACTCGTTTCCTGCTGTGTCCTTACCGCGCGCTCCAGGAACTGACGATGAAGACTCAGAATTGGATGATGTCAGCCTTCGGCAATCAAAAGAAAACACAGGAAGTTTCATTATCCGTGAACACATGGCCGAATTCATGTTGCAAATAGTGGTTGTACATCTTAGCGCCATTGGAACAAAAATATATTGCTGAATTAAAAATGAAGGGAAAGCTGAACTCGGGAATTTAGAGCGGATGGATTTACGAGACTTGAAAAAGTGCAATAGTTTAGAAACCCGATCAGATTCAGAGCGTTACTATGAACGTATGCAAATGCACATGCGACCTAATGAGCTCAAATATTACGTTTCTGGTTGTAGACGTGAGTGGATGCAAATCTTTGCTCACAATACATTCAATGCCCTTCTGTCGATTAGAGAAACAACGTCATCCAATTAGAACGAGTAAAACTAAATTAAAGAATAGTTTTGCATCAGCAGAATAGTTTTAGTCCACTTTACAGCTTTCTAAGCCAATTAAAATTCGCGCTTCTACCACTGCAAACAAATGGAATGAAAATTAGGAAGTCGCAGTTCGTGTAGATTAATGGGATGTAGATGAATTATTACTGTAGTTGGCCTACATTATCCTTTCAGTAAGAAATTAAAAAAAAAATACTTCTATTTTTTTCTCAAAAAGTGCGATTGGTTGTCCTAAAAATACCCCCTTAGAGCCACAGAATTTTACCGAGAAAAAATCTTTCCTACGTAAAATCTTTGCATCAACATGTAAAAACATTGTCTTCAACATGAATGATACGTTTGAACTTTTTTGCGATACAGATATCGAATGACATTAAAACCTAATGGTATGTGGCCTTAACTCAATTAAGGCCTTCTTGCAATGACAGTCATTATTTGCCATGCATGCTAATTATTCTGGCTGTGCAATGATAATTGAAGCTTGGTGCAATTTCATAATGCCCCATCATCAATACACAGTATGCTGTAGATTTTACCTATTGAGTTTAACCAATTGTTCACTACTTTTTATAGTTGTAATGTTGAAAATAGGTTTCTTGCAAAAAGACAAGACATATGCAGTTTTTTTTAAATGCTTTCAGTATTTTGTTGCTTTTACACACTGCTTTTATGAAATATGCCTCAACTTAGATTTACATACATTGATTCAAAATCATATGAACTATAAATCGTTTTTTATAAATGAAATCAATGAACTGTACAAATATTATATGAATATGCACAAGTTCTTTCAATTCCATAAAACTCAAAGCAACTACATAGAGATCACTTTCAATCAATGCAAAAAACATTTTATTGAAAATCATCAATTTGCAGCTGCTTAGTTCTTAAAGTTGAGAAATATGAACACTAAATTTTACGAATCTTGTATCTACAATGAAGATGGTGATACAGCTTTCCTAGTTAAATACAAAATTAGTAAATGTAGCACTTATTCAATTGTCCAAGTAGTATGACCACAAAATTTTGTCATTTTCTATTGAAGTTCTTGACATGGAGAAGATGCAAGACAAAGATGCAAAAAATGCTGCAGTTTTAGAATGCAGACAAGAAGATTAGTTTGGCAAGTAGCTTAGATCATGCAGATGGAAATGACTGATTAGACAGAATCATTGACTGTCAACTCAAAACTGCAAAAGATACTTTGAGAGCATGAAAGGAAAAACTTGCACTTTATCTTACTCTTGCACGTAATAAGTTTTTAGAGCAAATTTTAACCAATTATATTCATAACATGATGATTTTATTGCTTTCAAACCCATTTTATATAATTATCAGATATATGTGATCCAGTATACTGCTAAGGAGATTTACATGAATAAAAGAATAGTAAATGAAAAGCACAAGTAGGTGAAGAAATCTGATGAATGAGTTAAAACAATCTGATAAATTACTGTATGATGAGTAGTTTTGATGTGGAGAGCTAAAAGAAGATAAATGATCCACAAGGATCTAATGAAAAATGAATAAAATTCAGATATGATCAGCTAAGATGATATCACAGTTGATTCATGACTAGTTGATTTAACAGTTGCCTTGATAACATTGTTAGGAACTAACCGGTTAACGGTTAATCTTATTTTTATGTTAGCTGTATTGCTGTTTCTGTTTAAGATTCTCAATTGAAGAGTTCTCACTACTGACATCATGTTCTAGTTTTAGCCAATAGAATAGTGCTATAGTGCAATTGCTACTAGTCCATCACATAATTGAATATTTGTCTGTCTTGCATTGCTAGAATTGAACTCTAGCAACACAGTAATATATGCTGTATGACCTCTTCCTATTGATTGTTGTACTACACATTAAGAGATAAAAAATTTATTTTCTGGGAGTCAAAACTAAAAGTGAGACTTATAAACAGTAAAAAAAATTATGTGCTTCATTTAATTGCTGCAGAGTAAATACTAAAAAGTACGGATTTAGCAAAACAGGTTTGCTCCAAAATTAGTAATTAGCTTAACACATCCAAAAAGATTACAAAAAAACACCTTCCATGTATCATATTTTTTCCTTTTTTATTGTTTTTGATACTCAAAGTAATCTTGTTTATACTACTCCTGATGCTACTATGGTCATTGCTTTTTCTAGATAAAATACAAGAAATGCAGCCAAAGCTGTTATTGAATCCACGTTGAAAAACAAATTTCCAACTAGTACTAGTGTGAATTATTTAAATCACAAATAGAAAATTGAAAAATATCTGGAACATAGAAGTTCAGGCACACAAAGCACTATGCACCAACAAAAACAATCAAACTGAGGACTGCAAGTGGATGATGGAAGAGAATTGAAAAACAGAGCTTAAATAGTTAATTTAATCCTCTAAAGAAATTTTTAGCTGTTTTTAGTGGCTGTGAAGAAAGAGCATTCAAAACACACTATGGTACCTAAAGGGAATAAACTGCTCTGTTATCCAGGCTTGCTTTCACAAATTGCATCATTTATGCTACCATTTCATTTTGGTAGAGGAAAAGACAACAAGAAGTGAATATAAAAAGTATCTTATGCAAGATGAAGCAGTTATTTGGTAGTATGGTACTGCAAAAAAACATTATAATAAACTTTGGAGGACTTAAAGTATGAGTTTCAAAGTTAGTTCATTTTTTTGTGCATGTACATGTATACTGTTTAGAGTTTGTTGGTACAACCAAGTAAATTCATTTTTACCAAAAATCTAAGCATGAGGACTGTACCAAAATCGGTTGAGAAGTATTGTAAGAAACAACAGTAACAAGAAAGAATAATAAAATAATATATTACCTTCTCTCACAAGCGTTGCAGAAAGTGACCTTCACAACGCAAACATTTCACAATGACTCACAGCTGAAACTCAAGTCATTTGGTTGGTACCGAGTCCTTGGCATACAACAACTAAATCCGATCTGTAAAGGTACAGTTCCTGACATTAAGCTGAAAAATGACATAACAATCTAATATATTTGAATAATATGAAGTATGGTGGAGTTATTTAAATTAACCATCCAGCAAATCGAATGGTAAAGGAAACTAAACATAGCCAATTGCTTGAAGTCCTGAAAATTACCATGTAGTCCTGAGAAAGAACCCTTTATGAAAACATGTTTCTAATCTTTGAGAAATTAATTGTACATTAAATGGCAAGGTCTTGGTCATTAAAAATTTTATAGTTTTGCCAAAACTATAATATTAACTTGTATAAAGAAGTTTTATTTTATTTAGGAAAAATAAAACTGAACGGTACTAATATTATCTCTGGAAAACAAGATATGGCAATGGCTATAAAATTTTTGAAGAGAAAATGCACAGACTGATATACCTTTAAAAATGTTTCAAAATGAGACATGTACATACCAGATTTAAGAAGTGCCCCAGCATAGTTCTTGAAGATTGCCATAGAGTGGGGCCAAAAATGTTGGCATAAAAGAGTGTTTATTTTGTATTTGACTAAAAACTACTATTTTTCAACAACCTTACACTGTGGTAATTGTGGGATTACTCATTAACCATTAAGGCTTTGAATTATATCAAAAATTTATAAGCTCTCCTTGAACTTTTTCTTAAGGATGCCACATGCTGTTCAGCCAGCTTGCTATTCATTATTTTCAAAATTTAAGAATGATAGGAAGTACCAGTCAAACTTAAAATAATTAATTTGACCAAAGGTAACCAGTAGCAGAGTAATAGTAGAGCAGATAGGCAATAGTGTGGAAAGTATAAAAGTTGAAATAAGGGGTTGTTAGAAATGTATATACAGCAAGACTTAGTATAAAATCAAGATGTATTTACACAACATAAATTGTGTTGCTGGAA
>JAULBW010011077.1:0-11633 GCA_032358265.1 Vaucheria bursata
TACTATAATATTAATTGACATAATCAAACATTGTAATATTACTATCCCACAATTTCAAATCAAAATATAATTTCTAATAATGTCATTGTATTGAACAATTTTATGTAGCAGTAAACGACAATGTTCGTATTTAACGTTATTATAATCCAATGTATGAACTTCGAGCATTAACATTATGAATAGTTGTGGTATAGTTAGAGTCATTATTATTGATTAATGCCCATTCATACCACACTTTTCTACTATTTTCATCTACCATTCTCCACATAGCTAAGTTAATATTAGTATTAGATTTCACAAACATTGGTTGTCTTAATGGAAAATAAATAGGAAACCAAGAGAACATATAAGGATTTGCATTTTGTGGATGAGTGGATAAATAAATATCTCCATATAGTTTAGAATAAAAATAACCACCAAATCCATATATTATACTATCTTTATCAATAATATACTCATTAACGGCATATCTATTGTTATCTTGATTTAGTTTAGTATAATCAAATGTAAATACAGGTTTAATATCTTTTGATAATTGATAATAATTATGTAATTTAACTACAAAACTAGTCTCAAAATATTTATAATCAATTATATTATTTAGACTATAATCTTTAACGCTATTCCATCCTTTACTATAGCTTATAGGTGTTAAATAACTAATAGAATTTTGTGGTATACTAATGGTGTTTGGTTTTATATACTGAGTACAACCATCTAAACATTCCGGCGATAATTCATTATCACCAAATGAACCTAATAATTCACTTATTAATATATCACATTTTATATTATAATTCTTATTATTGTTCCTCATATCATTATGGACTACAGTAACATATTTCTTCCATTCGTTATTGTATATTTGGAATGCTTTTAATGTTATGATAGCATTTGCATTTTTTTCTATACAATAAATATGAATTTTATCTAATATATTTAAAATATTACAAGCTCTTAATGCACAATTTACTAATGGACCACGACCACCTCCTACTACTAATAATATTAATTTATTATCGGTATTATAGCTTTTATCTGTGTTCATTAAGTCGGTTAAAGCTTGTTGAATTGCTAATTGATATTGTTTATATTTAACTGGATCTTGTTCAAATACAGAATAAACACTAGATTGTAAATTATCTTGTAATGGTTGTAATGGTGATTGTAAATAATCCCTAAACCCATATTCATACAATTCACGAACACTTAATGTTGGTTTATAATGATTATTATATAAATCTCGAACATATTCTAAACAATTCGTTAAATTATCAATATCATTATTATCCTGTGATTGTAGCAGCACTTGTATATTATAATCAAATAATTGCAATAGTAATTGTTTATGTGTTGTGGTAAGTTGTGGATTACCTTGATTATCACTGATGAATATATTAATATTAATAATAGCTAATTTAATTGGTTCTCCTAACCATCGCTTAATAATGCTTTCATCTTGTGGTAAATCTGTATCAATTATTAATGCAACATATAATTGCTTATTATAATCACATGTAATATAAAATTGTGACCAGATAGACCAACTATCTATCGATATTGGTAACCAAAATTCACAGCTCTGTTTGTTGTTATTTAAGGTTGAATTTAAAATACGCATATAATTATTGTTGCTGCTATTAATATTTGGAGGCGGTAATAATATACTTGTTAAGCCAATATGTTGTGCATAATTAATTTCATATTGAAATAAAACTTGAGATTGTTTTCGCACAGTTGCATCTTGGCTATCTAAAGCAACATTTCGACAAACTTTTCCAGTTAAATATCGAATATAATTACTATCTGTAAAGTAATTATCATATTTATTATTATTTGTTGATATATAAGTCGTGTTGTTGTCGACATTTTCGTGATTATTAATAACATTATGATGTTTGTGTTGATCAGTTAAATTATGAATACTAGTTGACATTAATGTACATTCGAAGTTATCTATAGATAAATCTATGCTATTGCTTGATTGTATTAATGTATTGTTAAGTGGTTTAAATAACGGAATAGCTAAATAATCGAATCCATTATTAACCGCCAAAGCTAAATAAGCTGGTATATCATTATTTTCATCAGTATGATTCAATTCATAATCTACTCCAATGTATAAACTTGGTCCATCATTACTATTAGAGTCATTATTATTATTATTATCATTAGATGCAATATCATTATTGTAATTATTAGCATCATTGTTACTGGTATGATAGTTTAATTTAGCGTGTTTAATTTCTTGATCCCATAAAGGTTTTAAATCTATACCTAATTGAGGATGAATTGCGCCATCATCATCATCATCATCTATATTATTATCATTATTATTATCATTGTTAGTATGAATAGGAGGATGAGGTTTATGAGTAGGGATTGGAGGTGGATAATTAGATGACATTATTTATTTATATTGCAGTATAATTAAATAATACGCATCAACTTATGATAAATAACCCAAACATGAACAAAATGCAAAACATTGTTCGATTCGAAGGATTGTACTTTTATATATTATTATTAGTAATTTATTACTACTATTGTACTGAAATCCCATTACCTCGCCATAGCACAACAATTACTTAATGATGTTAATTATGAATATTAAATAACACTAAAGGTTTATTTGTTACTGATAGAAATTAGTACAACAAGTCGCCATTATTTACAAATGATTGAAGTATTGTTATGTTTTTCAGTGAATGGTGGTAGAATTATAAATCGATTACGAAATGTACATGTTCCTGATTCTGTAAATACTCCATTAAAATTATATATTCAATTAATTAAATTAATTGAGCTTGAATTACTTAGACCTGCTTCTAATATTAATTATGCTTCAATACAACCATTATTAAATATATATTATATTCCTAATTATTATGAAATAGCTCAACAATTATTTGAACAAACTTATTATTTTCACAATAATCACAGTAATAATGATAACAAAAGCAATAGCGATAATTCCAGTACAAACAAAAATAATGATAATACTGATGCAAATAGTAACAGTAAAGTAACAAAGCCACCGAAATTATTAAGCACTAATATAACCAATACAATATTAACTGCGTTATCTAGCGTTTCTAAGCCAATAATTTCTGAAGATTTGTCTTCACTCAAAATAACTTTCAATATTAATCAAACAATTATTCACAATACTAAAAATGATAACAATTCCACTAGTACACATAATTCCATAGAAAATAAAGAAGGGAATGTGGATACCCATAATGTAAATAATATGAATATGCAATTGAGTCCTAATGTTGATGCAGTAAATGAAGCGGATATTGAAGCAAAATCAATAAGTGATATACAAAATTATCCAATTACATTGCAAAGGCTTGGTGACAGTTATAATAATATGTTACAAGCTATGAGTAAAATAACAACCAAATATAAATCTAATCCAAGTAACACTAATTCTAGTGATTTTACTTCAATTCAATCACGATTGGATGAATCATTACTAGAAATATATCCCCTACCTGAAGATTTACATTTATCGTTAATTTGTTGTAATCTTCTATTACCAAATGAAATAGCCGATAAATTAAACAAATATTTAGAAAACCCTAATAAATATGCAAATAACAATTCTGATAATGATTACAATACTAATACATGGGGTTATTGGTGGAATAATACATTTGATAAATTCTTTAATAAAATCGGATTATGGGATGATGATACAATATAATCTTCTTCCCATATACTAGCAATCCGTCTTTTAGCGGTATAAACAATTATGTATTCATTGTTGCAATAAACCAAGCATTGTTTGTTCATCACTTCAACAGCTATTCCCCAGACAATTTATTTGGCAAATTGTGAATAATTATTCATTTTTCTGTTGCTTTAAGGGTATTTTACATGATATTTGGGTTATTGTTTGTGATATTCGTACCACAAAATGGTATCTAATACCCAGTACGATTATAATATGATAAGGCTTCATATTGAATGAGATAGCTGCAAAAGTTGCATGCACAAAAGAAGCGCGCAAAAATGTAATTTTCAAATGATATTTGATTGAAAGCTGTTTAAGCTGTTGTTGTTAAATATTCGCATTAATACTATTGAAGAAGAAATAGTTAGTATAACTCAATATCAGATTTAACAGTGTATGATATATTCGGTTATTATCTTTGCAAATACAATATAAATGGAATTTAATTTAATATACCTGTTGTATTTATAATAATTATATTCTCGACTAAGCTATGAGTTACGCAATAGGTGGTTTATCAAGTAGCGATTATACTAATTTATCTCGTCAATTATCGTTACAAGCTGAAGTTATAGCTAGAAGATTTCAATCTGGTAGATGGAGTGATTTTAAAGTATCTGATTTAAAACATATATTAAATTATTTACGTAGTCATAATGCTTGGAAAGATAATCCATTAATTAAAAATTGTAATAATAAATCTAAAGAATCTATTATATTAGCACTTAGAAATGCTGCTGTACAACAAAATACCAATAATAACAATAATAATACCCAAAATAATAATTTTAGCTATAATCAGCAGCAACCTCCACAGCAACCGAATGGTAGTACTAATCCTAGTAATTATTATCCTTATGGTTATAATCCAACTGGAAATTTAGTTTTAAATAATCCTATTCAGGCTATTCCTAATACAGGTGGAGGAATGCCTCCTTATATCAATAATAATAATAGTAACAATAATACTTATAATTATACAACTGGCTCACAAGTGAATAATAATTATCCTTTTAATAATAACGGTGTTGCAACTAATCAAGCAGCAAGAAATCAATACTCACATACTTATCAAAATCCTAACAATGCGAATAACAATAATCCTAATTTAGCAAATAAATATAGTAATTTAGTAGCAAATGCAACCAATAATCAACCAATTCAATCAATTCAAACAGAAATTCAACGAATCCGTAGCGCTGCTGGTTTTCTTGAAGGAAGATCTCCATATGATCATATTCAATCCACCCCATCACAAGGATTATTATATCCAGCTAATAATACCAGTTCTAGTTGTCGAACTACATTAAATTTTCAAGTACAACTTCCATATTTACAACGATTAAGGAAAACTACAGCTAATCTTAAAGCTATTCCACCAAATCAACAATTAATAGTTCATTTACGATTGTTTGATAGTGTTTCATTACAGCATCATAATTGGGATCGTTCATTTAGAGTTCGGGTTAATGGATACGAAATAACAATACCTGAACCTAGAAAACTATCAAAAACTAAGAAAAAAGGATTAGAAATAATTCGTCCATTAATAATAACTGATCAAATCCAAGCTAATAATTTCATCGACATTGAAGTATTTCGTAATAGTTATATGTCTGATTTATTTAAAGGATTAGTTGTAGTAGAAATTGTAAGAGAAAGAGATACTAGTGAATTAATGGAGATATTAACAAAAAAACACGAACTTGAACTGGAGAGACAGAAACTGTTATTAAATCCTGATAGTGCTACTGAAGTAAAACGTAAGACTTGTGCTGTTTGTGGTGTACCTGATAATTTGCAGCGTTGTTCTCGTTGTAAAAATGAATGGTATTGTGGTGAACTTCATCAACGACAACATTGGGCTCAACATAGAGTAGTTTGTGTTCCCCCTACTAAAGAACAAGAATTAATTAGAGAACAAGAAAGAATTCAACAAGAAAAATTATCTCAAATACCAAAACCTAATCAAACTAATAACAATAATAATAATAATACTACAAATGGAATAGCTCCTATTATTCAAAAATCAGCAAATGGAAAAACCAAGCTAACATTACCTCATAAAGTTAAACGTGATCATAATAATGCTAATGGAGGAACTGAAGATGACGATGAATTAGTTGAAGTAGATACCATGGTTTCATTAAAAGATCCCTTATTATTAGAAAGAATTAAATTAGCTGCAAAAGGTCGTAAATGTAGCCATTTGCCTTGTTTTGATGTTGAAACTTTCTTAATGTTCAATGGTCAATCAGGAATATGGTTAGTATAAAAAACGCATACGGCATTAACGATTATTCCATTGCTTTTTTTTAGTTCTGTTAGTACTAACTTTCGCTTCTATTATCTTTTAATGTAAATGAAATCATATGAATTATTAGGCAATGTTTTGATGATCGTCATCAATTATTAACTATAGATGGTTTTAAGTTTGTGAATGAATTAAACTTGAGCACACAAATAGCAACATATAACCCTAACACTAAACAAATAGAATATCATTTACCCAATGACATTATCATGAAACAAGGAATTCATGAAATGGTACATGTTTATCAACACAATGAACTTACAAAGTGGACTAATAACGATCAACACAATATTCAAGAAAGTGTAAGCAGCAGCGATAGTCCTGGCATTTATTTATGCACAACTAAAGATCATGATTGGTATACACGTTTTGGATATATTAGTCCCGGTACTGATACTATCAAATATAAATCTCAAGATTACACTACAGTTTCAGCACATCAATTGTTCAGCAATGATAACAATTGTGTTGTTCAATTATTAGCGGCGGCTCAAAACGGTATTAAAATTGATAAAACTAATGCTCAACATTTGTTTGAAGCGAGAAAGCGGTTACACCTTAATGATACATCCCAGTTAAATGCTTTTATAGAGCTATATGGTAAGTTATAACTACAGGCTATGCAACACAATTTCTCATACTTTTCAAATATTCATAATATTAACATTGTTTTTTCTTTTTTGGGGGTATTGGTTTGATAATATAGGTTATTGGTTAGGAAGTGGATCGTTTGATTACTCGGGTAATGGCAACCACCATTGCTTGAGTTTGTTCGTTAATAGTAAATCTGACTACCAAAGTCAATACTTGTCTCTATTATTCACTAGGTTACAATTTACACACACAGACCTAATATTCACCGATAACCAAGATTATGCAATAATTAACAAAGGATGGATTGATTTATTTGATTCAGAATATGGATATAATAATAAATTAAGTAACAAACGGCTTATGAATTGGGTTTATGAATTAGAGAAGGATCAGCTAAGACTTTTAATTCATGGGTTACAAATGGCTTCTGGCAGTAAAAATCAATCCCACATTTATACTAGTGATGTAACATTTCGTGATCAAATTATTCAGCTGTGTTTTCATGCTGGTTACAATGCAACTTTTCAAATAAGTTGCACTAATGGCAGCACTAACTCATGGAGAATAAACTATAGCGATAATATCACTGTAACTGAGCCTGTTATAGTCCCTGCAAATAATATACAACAAGAAGTTGCATGTGGTAAAGTGTACTGCGTAAATGTTCCAAACCATTTAGTATTTGCTCGTTGTGTTAAACGTGATAATAACAACAAGGATTTTATAACCTACGCTAGTAAAACAATTATAATAGGAAATTGTCCTATATGTTATTATCCATTACCATTTGATGAAATAGTTATTAACGATGAAATGAATGCGATTTTAGAAGAAACAAATGAAGAAGTAGCTCAAATTAGAGTTAATGAAGTTGGTGATTATGAGCCAGTTGGAAATGTTGAAGAAAATGATAATGAAGAACCAGCTAAGAAAAAAATGAAAACTGAACCAGGACTTGTTAATACTAATACTAATACAGCTAGTAGTAGTGGTACTAGCAAACCTAATAAATCTCCTCCACCAATTGCAATTGAATTAATAGATGATGAAAAGTCTGACTCAATACAACTCCCAAGTTTCTTTGATAACAATTCTACCAACACAAATATAACTTCTAATTCTCATGCTAATCCTATTAATGTTAACACAATTAATAGGAACAACAGTCGTCAAACAACTCCTTTACCTATTACATCCACTAGCACCAATACTATCAATAGCACAGTGAATAATTATAATAGTACTCCTTTACCTGATGCATCTACTTCTACTATTAATAGCAGCGACAATAATAATTTGGGCTTGTTTGGCTCGGTTTGGGATCCAAACGTTGATACTATTTCTACTAATACTAATAATTATAACTCTTCTACTAACTCTAGCAATGTGAATGCTCAAGCGATGCCACAGTATTATAATGATCAACCTAATAACGCAACAATTCAAGCATTTAATAATATTAACAATCTAAATCGTTCTCGCATTCGACCATCATCAACTATGGCTAAATCTACATCAAGTAATTCTAATAATATAAATAACAATACAAACAATAATATTAATGAATCTACTTTAACAGGTGGGTCTAGCATTGATGATGCGATAGTAATTGATGATGATTGAGGAAATAAATTAAATATAATTTCTATTAATAGCATTTATAAGCTAAACCTTTTTAAGCATCATAATTGTTCAAATGTCTCATTGTTACAATAAATTAAGTTGCAGCGATTTATTTATTTATTTTTATTTATTTTATTTTATTTTAACAGCTTATTCATTCAGAGAGGTTGAAGTAATGCAGAGGCAGCCTCATAAGCAAATTCTTCCAACATCAAATAGTTTACTTAAGCTGAACTAGCTAGAAATATTACAACAAATTTCTTAAACTCAATTGTTGGTAATTCCATACCAAACTGGAGTAGACTCAGTAGTACGCGAATTGAATGCATAATTATATTTAGCGATTTAATTAAAAGCGATTTATTTATAAGTATTCATACTTGGTAATAGCAATTAAATTTATTGCACGGAAAAAAAAAAACGAACTGCCAAATATTGCATTTATTGGTATTTGACAGTAGTAGTATTTGTGTGCGTTAGTGTAGTATTATTGTTAATTATTTACGATCAAGCTGAATTGTACCTAATAACGCTCTATTATTCCACTCAAACTAATATAAAATTAAGAATAAAATAAAGCAAACCTCATTTGTGTAATCACTAGTTAGTCAACTATAAACATATTAAAATGAATAATAATACAAATAATACTCAATTTCAACCTTTCTCAGATCACCCACAACAATATAATAATAATCAACCTAATCAATCATATACTCAAGTACAAATGCCCCAAGTATATAATCCCCAACCACAATTATATAATAATAATGAATATGGATCTCACCCAGCACAACCAAATGCAATGATAATAACTTCAGTACCTCCTGTTTATTCTATTCCAGTATCTGGAGTAGGTCCTGTAATAGTATTACGTCCAGGAGAACCTAATCATTTACCTAGAGGTAGATGGAGTGATGATGTTTTTGATTGTTGTAGTGATTTTGTTAGTTGTTTATTATCATGGTTTTGGTTTACAAGAGCTTACAGATGGGCCTTAACAATATCTAGATTAAACTTAAAATCATTTTTCAGTGCATTTTTAATAATGTTTATATTAGAAACCCTGATAGTAACAAGTCAAATAATTATTGAAGAAACTCGTATATGGCCTATTTATAGTATGTTTGGTGTAGCATTGATATTATTAATATATTTAGGCACATTATTTAGAGGTAAAATTCGTTTACGATATGATATTCCTGGTTCGTGCTGTGAAGATTTTTTATGTTGGACATTCTGCTCTTGTTGCGCTATGGCTCAAGAAGCAAGACATGTTGATAGGGATTATGGAATATTAATTTAGTTATAACAAATTACTCTCGTTTAGCAGTACAATATTATCTTTATTCAATTACGATTGTACTCGATATTAATTATTGTGCCATCGTTGTGGATTTAGCAATACTCTGTTAATACCAAGTGCCATTGTAGTTGCATATCCTTCGCCAACGCTACAGTCCATCATTTTAATCGACACTAGTATATTAATTGAATGGAATAAACTATTTCTATTAATGCAAAGCACAATATCATTAGACAGTTAATAACTGATTCAATTAATTGATAGTGTCGCCTAATTACTTGTAGGTTTCGCTCATGTATTCATTACAATAACCAATTATTATTAAGCTGTTGGTCATGTACATTGATTTTCACACAGTACTGCACAGTTTCACAAGTTGAGCGATACTGAGTGGAACATGGAATGGAAAATATTACTGTGTTATCATAGAAAGGATTAAAATTCGCTTACGCATGAATTTCTTTTTTGATCCCCTTTAATCTCCACTAACTTTTCAACCCCCATACGATTACGAAAGTATACGAATCTCTCTATCCGCTTTCGATTAACTTCCATCCAATTATTAAAAGTACAATAATATCCGCCCGTTTCTTTGTATCGCATCTACTTTGTTAGATTATTAGTTAAAGGGAGTTTATTAATCAAATAGATAGTGATAGCAGCTTTATTGTTGTTATTACTAATTAAAATTTTATGTTGAATGGACTTAGTAGATACAAATATAAATACTAAATCATTTGATAATAACAATACTGATAATAATAACAATAGTAGAAGCAATAGTATATCAATTAATCAAGCTAATAATAATAATCCTTATTACGATATAGCCTGGAACTTTCTTAATTCTGAAAATACCATTGATTTTGACAATTATCCTGATAATTTACCTATTAATTTTGATAGTATTAGTAATATGGATTCTACAACTCCTGATACTCAAAATACGTTAGAATCTAGTACAACAGCTGATTCTATTGTTAATACTGATTTTACTACTAATTCACCGGATGATACTAATATGAATACAAATAATAACAGTAGTAGTAATAATGATAGCAATAATGTTGTTAATAATTTATCTTGTTCCAGTGATGCTTCTGTTGCAGGATCAAGTTCATGTGGTTCAAGTGTAGCTGCTACTACAAGTGATGATAGTAATAATTCTAATGTGAATAGTGGTGGTAGTAATAATAATAAAAGTAAAATAAATAGTCGTAGAAGTGGTAGTTTACCAACAGTTTGTGGTGAATGTAAATTACGAAAGCGAGCTTGTGATTTACAAAAACCATCATGTTCTAGATGTATTCAATATAATAAACCTTGTATTTATCCTGTTCATCCACCTTCAGCTATGGTAAATGCTAAACCAAGAGCTAATAGAAAGAAAAATCTTTATTCATTAGGGTCTAGTCCAAGTTATGGTAATTTTACTATTGCACCTGACAATAACAATAATACTCATACAATTGTACCTTCTCCAAATACAGTATATAGAAATGTATATAATAGCATTAACGACATGTTATTATCTGCTAAAACAACTCCCATAGATATCAATCATTTATTACAAACAAGTGTTACTAATTATTTGAACAATCAACAACAAAATCAAACACAAAATAATGATAATAATAACAATAACAATAATAACAATACTAATAACAACAATGCCTGTGGTGTAATGAAGACTGAATCAGTTGGTTATTGTGGTGATAATGGTGGAGCCAATAGTATTGATTTAAATGTATTACAATCACAACAAAAATATTTTCAGAGCAATAAAAAAACATTAAAAAGAAATTATGAATCACTAACTGATCAGACTATACCTCATAACTTCAATAAAAATAATCACAACAATCCGAATGATAATAATAATAATCCCCCTGATGCACAAAGACCTAAACTAAATAATAATTCCAATGATGTTAGTCCAACTTCACCTAGTCCTGCAAGTGTATTAGCTTTTATAAATGACTAAGATCTAAAATAATGCTATACGGAATATACGTTATTGTATAAACTGTATAAACTAAGGTTAATATAGAATC
>JAULBW010011088.1:0-11605 GCA_032358265.1 Vaucheria bursata
ATTCTTACTCTGTTCTACTTCAACAATCTCAGAATTCTTACTCTGTTCTACTTCTATCCTTGAAGTCTTAACACAGTGCAGTTCTACAATCTCAGTTCTGTACAACACTTTTTGTGTCTAAGATATTTTTTTGAAAACAAGTACTTATTACTGTTTTAGAAGATGCTGCAAAAAAAGTAATGTCATATGTCAACTGGCCTTCTAATAATTGTGGTATCTTGGCTTAAATTTACTGAATGCAGATTAAACACAGTTGTAATGTGGTTCTGCTTGCTGCAAATGTTACATTGATTATTATTTACTTTTACTAGCACTGTGTTAGGAACTAATCCATAAGGGAGTTAATTCTATTCTGTAGCTGTAGTACATTTCTTCTGAAGCTATAAGGAAGTTTCAATCTAGATTATGAGAACAAATTCCAGTAAATGATATTTTGTTGTTGGTGAAGTTATCTCACTTCTATCAACACAATTCAGCATGTAATAATATACATATTCTGTCACAGATTTCTTGTCTTTCTGTTATGTACTGCATTTTCAATACATTGCAACTGCTACTTTTTTACTACAGGCATATTGAGTCTGGAGAAGATCTTCATTCAATAGCATTTTTGCTTTGCGTTGTCAGATACTTAACTATATATGTGGTTGCATTGTTAACAAATATATGAGCAACTGGCTGTGTTTGCAAAAAAATTTTATGATATCAAGAAAGTCTTTTATGATTTTAGAGCTTCTTAATCAATATTTGCCATTTTGAACGCCAGAAACCTGTTGATAAAACACTTAATTTCATTATCAGAAACGAAGAATTCTGACATACTTCTACACCTAAAAATTGGGAAGCAACAACTGCTTTTTATGATATCTAATATTATCAAAAGATTGTAAAACTTTTTGGGAGCTAAAATAGAGCTGATTCATTTTGGAATGTTTCATGGACCAAGCAGTTTTTCTTTGAAAACTTGGTTGCATTGATCATGGTTCAATTGATGGCATGACAAATGCATCACATCTGACAGACTTCATCACAATCCTGTTTCTATTCATCAAAACCTATCTAAGCATTTCTCATTACTGAATAACCTGAGCACATGCTGGCATTGATCTATAATTGCTTGAGAAAGTGTTGTTTGCACAGCCAACTTGTATCTATAGTTAAGTTTTTTGTAGAATATGGCAAATGGATGTCTCTCAATGAGTTTGAAATTTGCCAGTTTTTAGTAACATATTTGATGAGTGAAGAAAGAATGGTATTTTTCGACTCGGCGTCTATTTCTATTGAGTCCACAATGTTGTATGATGTTGATTGGACTTTGAGTAGAATTACCCATTTGGCCTTTGTTGGGTACTTTATAACCAATTCTCAAATGCTGATCCTGTCTAATGATTGCAAAATACTAGAAAAATAATTTCATCTCTTCTTCAGAGCACACTGTGCAGCTTGCTTCTTCTGTGCTGGTTTGGGCTTTTGCTATCTCGAAGAAAATCTAAACCCATTTCATAAAAACTGCCATATTTTGCATTTGTCCAGTATAAATCGATATAAATTGAATTAAGCTGGATCATATAATAAGGATTTGATATGGTGGCAAAAGAGAGAATGCATTATTGCTATCACTAGCAGAAGAAAATGTTATCAATGGCAATAGCCTCAAACATCGAACATACCAATCACTAATTATCAGTGATTCTTACGAAATGTTTCCAAAGCGCCTACAGGTTTTGGGTTTTAGGACTGCCTGCTTGAAACTTTTATTGATTTCACTCCCATCGATATTTACGTATCCGGCTATGCTTTCAGCAAGAGGAAGCATGATAAGTGGTCGAAATGCATTGCTTAAAGCCATCCAACCTTTTCAACCAAGAGTCACATCGAATCGTTCAATAATGAACCTAAATTCAATTGGAAGTGTCATAGAAAAAACCAATTCGTTGGACTTACTCAGCAAATATTCGATTGAAACACCTCGAGACTGGATTGAACATGCTGTGAAGAAAGCTTTAGTGAAGGCGTTTGGTGAAAATGGTGCAGAGGCTCAACCGATGGTAACTAGTGCAACCAAAGAAGAGTTCGGTGACTATCAATGCAACGCTGCATTACCATTAGCGAAGCCCTTGAAGAACAAACCTCGAGAAATTGCTCAGCAGCTTGTTGATGCTCTCGATGTTTCAGAGTTGTGCGATCCTCCTGAAATAGCGGGTCCGGGATTTGTTAATCTTCGCCTTAAAAAATCGTTCGTTTCATCTAGAATCGCTTCAATTTTAAGTGATGTCGATCGACTTGCCATATCAAAAGTCAGTAAGCCCCAGCGAATTGTTGTGGATTTCAGTAGTCCGAACATTGCAAAGGAAATGCACGTAGGACATTTAAGGTCCACAATAATTGGCGATACTCTTTGCAACGTACTAGAATTTCTAGGTAACAGTTATGTTGCTTATTCTGTATTGCTTGATTTCGAAAATAATTCAATTTAACTGGCTATATAATATCTAAAAAAATACTTCATTTTATTAATTTTTATTATCGATTTTTTTAAAATAGCTGTAGTACCATTTTCAAATTAGATTATTTCAAAAACCGCTTGACTTGCAATTCATTTTCTTTGAAATGAGTTCTATTCTAGCATTTCAATGGATTCATGGTAACTGCATTACTTTAGAATTTGGGTTCTGACAGGGGTCTTTTTTTAGTAGGTATAGCAATTTCAAACAAATGAATTACCTTGCAGTGCTACAGATAAAAACCTTACCCACTTCAACTGTTTTATTTTATTTATCCACATTACTACATTCAAGCAGGTCATTACTACAGTTCTAGTTAATTAACTCATTAGAATTTTAAAAGTGATTATTTGCAAGTGTATCACTGCTGAATATTTCTATGGTACTATCAGATTAACTGAAATCTCTATTAGTTCTAGTATACTAGATGGAATACTACTTCAGCCATTTTTTCCTATCGCATTGAAACTCTTCTGAAATAATATTCAGTTGAAATATATGTATATTTGCATAATTTGTATGTAAGAATGTACCAATCATCATATAAAGGTACTAAATATAAAATATTCTTTCATTTCACAATGCAGTCCAAAAATATGTATAAAAGTGTGCATAGGTGTTAACATAACTTAGCCAGCGACCCTATAATCTTAATCAATCAATGATAAAAATGCACTTATTTTGGAGTTTCTGTTCAGTAGTTAAAAGTTAAAACATAGGCAACCGCAGTATAAAAATTTTTGCTTTGAGAAAATTCGCAAAAGTTTACGAATAAGAATGTATGCATGTATGTATAGGACACGATGTACTCCGTCTTAACCATGTTGGTGACTGGGGGACACAATTCGGAATGCTAATAACCTACCTAAAAGAAGAAGTCCCTCAGGCGTTAGGAGAAAACACAGATATTGGAGATTTGGTTGAGTTCTACAAGAAGTCGAAAGCTCGATTTGACTCGGATGAAGATTTTCAGGTAAAACCTACATGAATATGTTATTTTGATAGTGAAGACATAAGAGATACTGCTTGTCATTGAGCACTTTTAATCATTTAACTGACTTTCAGTGAGTGGATTATTATTTAGATTAGATATAGAAAGGCTTGTTTTCGCAGTTCAACAAACAGTATAAAATGTTTGTGCGTCTGCCTTTATTTTCAAATATTTATACTGTAAGAAATCTGATTTTCATCCTAAAATATAAGTAGCTAAATTTTCCAATGATGACAACATTTTTTTGTACCTAAGTCAACTTCGTATGTATCGTTTTTTTTCGGATCCCCGCATTAATCCATTTTGTATGATATATGAAGCTGAACTCGAACGCACTATTCATTTTACTAGATATAAGCTACTGTTTGCCGAAAGCGAATCTATTACATTTGAAATTAAATGTAAAATAAGACCCCTTTTATAAAACTGATTCATTTTAATACTTCGTACACATTCATTTTTGAGCAGATATGGTTTATTGGGTTTATTAATATCCTATGTTGACATACTGAATACATAAAATCATTGATAGGTAATGAAAAATTAAAGCACCAGGGTTGAGAAATATTTGCAGATCGCACTGTAGTTCTATTGAAATCGAGTTTGAAGGTATTCAACGGATTCGGGGAGATGTTTTGTAATTATATGATAGGATCAAATAGATGCATATTTCTATTAATTCAACATCATTCTGTATAGGATAGATCGAGAGCCGAGGTAGTTAAACTTCAAAAAGGAGACCCAGAAAACCTTAAAGCCTGGGATTTTTTATGCGATTTATCACGCAAAGAGTTTAGAGTCATATACGACATGCTAAACGTAAAATTGATAGAAAGAGGTGAAAGTTACTATAATGAGTTTCTCGACGATGTGATTGGCGATTTAAGGAAGGAAGGATTGTTGGTGGAGAGTGATGGTGCTCAAGTGGTTTATATCGATGGGGCGAAGGTACGTTAAATTTGAGTGAAACTTTGAAGATATAGCCAATGCTTTGATGAATTTTGACTTAAGGGTAATAAATGAAAGGTATATCGAATTAGTATGGTTGTCCCAATCTATTCGTTGTATCCAAAGTTTATTCTAGTTTAATAAAAAATGCATAGGATTCGAACAATATGCCTACCACCTTCCCCCAAATATAGCCACATGTTGCTGTAATCAAATCTGAACAATTGGGAAAAATGTTTAGAAGTTAGATAATTCATTTGAGTATAACTTTTTTATTTGAATTATTTGCATTTTGTTGTCATGTTGTTACACGAGGAATATTGAATTGCCATCAGTTAGAATTTTCTAGTGTTTTTAATATGCTCTGATAAGTATCAGTATTATGAAGAAGTTACAAGTGATCATATCATCAAGTCTGAGCTAATATTCGGTCCTATTAATGCAATTATAACAACATGCAGTTCTAATTGAATATAAGAACACACGTTATTTTAATCGAATAAAAAAATATGCTCCTATTATTTCGATAAGGCCTTCTCTACTAGGCCAATAATTTAGGTATATTTCAATGTTCCATCAACTTCCGCAAAGAATTGCTGAGTTTATTTCTCTATACCGGCTTCACAGATGTTATCTGCTAAAACAAAATTTATATAGAAGTTTAAAATTTTCAGATAACCATGGTGTTATTCGTTAAAAAATAAATTAGTTTAAATAAAAAATTATCAAATAACTCAAGTTTAGTTTTGTGAAAATCGAATAATAAACTGTTAAGTAAGAAATCAATGTCAAAAATTGCTGGTTTGAATTTTTAACCAAAAGAATTGCTATATTTTATGGGGTATTAGCGTATGGTCAATATCTTTAAATGTACATCTATTACTCATATCATGAATCGATGGTCCACCAAATGATATGCTCTACTATTAGATGGCTTAATTTCTATACTAACTCCGTTTGCTGGTGATTATTAATGTACCTAATCTTATTTTTTCGATTAACTGATAATTTTCAGTCTGTCTGACGGTATCGATCTATGGAATATCATCTGCAAATCACTTTTATTTAAGAATTATTGTTTTTCAGAATCGCGATGATTCGGCTCAGGCTTTGATTGTGCAGAAAACGGATGGGGGATATATGTATTCAACTACGGATCTAGCGGCAATTCGACATCGTTCAGTTGTTGAAAAGGCCGACCGTGTTTTATATGTTACTGACATTGGACAGGCCTCTCATTTCAACCAGGTAACTCAATCTTTTTTCCAGTTACATTTAAATTTCTATTAGCAAATCGATGGTTTGAATGTTTTACAACATATCAAGAGTTTGGTATAATAATGGTTGCAAATTTCTGGGTTATTGTTTTAACCTGTTTAATTATTTGAATAAATGAATCAAATGATAGAAACAGGAAGCTCTTGCAATTAAATCAAGCAAAATCTAAAAGTAAAGTAAACTTTGGATGTAGTGAATTTGCTGGTTTTGCTGAATACGTTTGTTAAATGAAAATACCCAAAGCTGAGCATGCATGCAATATAACTTTTCTGTTGTTTTATTAAAGTGAAAATTCGTTAAAAACAAAAGCTATCTAGATTATATTCAGCTTTATCTGTTTGTATATTTCTATGGATCATTCGCACTGAACTGTTGTGGCAAACTGTATACGGAACTGTCAATTTGAGCTCATAAATTTGAAAACTTCAGATTCAAGTGAATTCATTCATTAGTTACTTATATTTAACTCGTCTTAGAATGATAATGCATTGTGTCAGTTCAAAAAAATTGATAACAATCTTGAATGTATCTTGAATGTGACGCTGGTATTCAGAAAAAAAGAAACAATCATACTGACTAAAAGTAATTTCTGATTAGCCAACTGCAAAAGTACAATTTCAAGACTATGCCACATGAAACATACTTTTCTGATGAGTTGTTTTCATTGGTTGACAATCCCAATATGGTATTGTTGCAGCCATGTCTAGTTAATAACTTAGAAATAATATGTATTAATTGTATTGCCAGTATAGGTCTTTCAAGTAGCTCGCAAATCAAAATTTGCTCCAGATTATCTTCAATTAGAACACGTACCCTTTGGTTTGGTACAAGGGGAAGATGGGAAGAAATTTAAGACCCGTAGTGGGGATACAGTTAAACTTAAAGATTTGCTTGAAGAAGCAGTTCGGATCGCTACTGAGGACTTAGAACAACGATTAAAATTAGACAATCGAGAGCCAACCGAAGAAGAGAAAGGTATATTTGTGACGTCGCATGCTATGCATGCATCGTAAACTTCGAATATAGAAAATTTAATTTAAAAAAGGCAGCATCCATTGAATAAACGAAAAGTTCATGTGTCAAGTTTTGCTTCAGATTTTCGGATTTGACCCCTTCAAGGTCAGTTTGTTTTTTACGTCCTGGAATGACTCATTTATGAGATTTTGCAATTTTGAATTATAACTTCAATTATTCGATTCATTTTAAAAATTTCATAAATCACAGCAAGTAAAATTTTTATGGGTAAAATACAAATAATGAATAATTTTCATTAAGCAATTTCCCAACGAGCCAAATAACTGAATTTTTTTACTAGGATTACTTCAATTCATGCGATGGTGCATGGAGATTTATTTCCACTTTTTCTGAATTTTTTGCTCATCTTTCTTTCTGGACACTATTTTTTTGTATTTTCCTAAAATAATTTATACAATAGAGTCTATTCATACTAAAGTCAATAGGAACATATCAACGTCCAAGAAATATGACACAGAAATACATAAACACAAATTAATCTTGTCCCAGCTAATCATGTCTGACTATGGCCTAAATCGACTTAATTCATAAGATTTTTCAAGTTCTTTTGATCTATTTACACGGATACGAATGGCATGATTAAAAAGGAACTTTTTGCACTTTTTTGGTTCCATTTCCTTGATATATTTGAGAAATATGCTTTTTAAAAATTGGTTTGTACTTCAATTTTGAACAAGAGCGGTAGCACAGTAATCCATCGATTAATGCAATTTATGCAGCCTGCAAAAACACTGATCTGATGGAGACTTGAATTATCGGTTTGCATATCAATTTTGTTCAAATTTTTTGGAAATAATAAATTGGCTCTCTGCAAAAAACCACTAATTTAATTTGAACCCAGGTCAAGTTTGAAGGAGCATCAATTGAGGGAATATTATTATTCATAGTTGTTAAGTTTTAAGAAAGCAAATTTTTTACTTTTTATTGTATAGATGTTGCTAGAAAAGTAGGAATCGGAGCTGTCAAATACGCAGATTTGTGCATGAATCGAGAAAGCAATTACCGTTTTAGCTATGTGAAGATGCTTAGTTTACAAGGCAATACCGCCCCATATATGATGTACGCATACGCACGAATTCAAGGAATACGCCGAAAAGCCACAGTCATATCCGATATTCAACCAGTGGATATCGTTCTAGAACATTCCGCTGAATTGGCATTGGGACGAGTACTACTGCGATTTCTAGAGGTGCTTCTGGAATTGGAAAAAGATCTTTATCCGAATAAGCTGTGTGAATACTTGTTTGATGTTAGCCAAAAATTCAACAAGTTTTATGAGGCATGTCCAGTAAACTCGGCGGAGAATGATGATCTAAGAAGGAGTAGAGTGGCACTGTGTTCCGTGACAGCTGCCACTATCAAGCTCGGGCTTCAGTTATTAGGTATAGAAGCAGTAGAGAAATTATAATAGCATGAATACAGATCATTTTTTTGTGGTTTATAATTTTCTTGGTAAAGCATAAGGTGCAGAAATTATAAGAGCATGTCAACATATTCAGTCAAATATAGATACTTAGATTTTTTGACATAAAACACTGCGATAATGGTGACGTTGGGGATTATGTATATTGACTTTTGTGCACAGAATAATAAAATATTTACATCAATTTCATAATCATTTCAAGTGCAATACCACCTTTTATGACCTTCGTACGTTCATCAAGACGATCAAAAATTTGTCAGGTACAACCATTGGTCTATAATACAAATATAGCATTATCTACATGATATCTACTTGAATCCTTTATTAGATAATGGTTTTTTGCTTCAACAACTTCTGATGCACTGCAAGTTTTCATAAAATTTCGGCACTATATTTTGTGAAATCTTTTGTGACAACTATAATTATTTTGTATTACTGATTTAATACTTCATAAGAGCTCAAATTTCCAAAACACCTTTTTTTCAGCATAATTCTTTCTGGTACTGTGGAAGCTTAAATTCGATTCTGTTAGAGCCTCATCATGAAACTGACAAACCAATATGCAATAAAGAAATATAGCTATGAAAGCAAAATAAGTAGACACAAAATATAAGTATTTCCGTATGTTATGAACTTGGTGACAAGAACGTATGGGGTTTAACCTGTGTGATAGAAAGTCTCACTTCCGATCATTTAGTGTATCCCGCAATAGATTACTGTTGATCACAGTCAAGCATAAACAATAACAAAATAGCAACCATTTAACACTGTTTTACTGCAGTAATCCAAACAGATTCACATTGCTGTCGCTTTTACCATATATTTATTGCTGGCAACAATGAAACTTATTTAGGTGAAAGATAAATTGGTTCCTATTTTTTGGCTTTATATTTGCCTGACAAATTCATATAGTTTGAAAAATTTTCTTGTTTGTCTTGCAATCATTTGTTAAGTCTGTGTAGAATTGAAAAAATATATTTGTCTACCTGTATCTTGTTCCTTATTGAATTTAAATTAGCTCAGTCAAGAATTTTGTTACGAATGCCAAGTAACTGGATATAGTAAAAGTATGATTAGGGTTATACACTGTATTGCCTAGATAACTTGAAAGTTCTAAACAAGTAAACTTTTTAAATATTCTATCTGAAAATAAATTCTGAGCAATGCATGCATTGTAGAATGCTTACCTCATGTACTTATCTAGACCATGGGCTCAATATTAAAGAAAAATAGATAATATTAGTTTCAGTTTTAAATGCACAGCAGTTGTTATTAGTATAATGATGAAGTTGTTCAAGCAACAATGATTTAGAAACTAAATGAATACTGAGGAACGTGCTTGCCCTAACTCGGCTCAGTACCAAGCTGACTTCTTAAAGTGCCTAATCATTTGACTTATGTGCCAGACTGAGCCATCCAAGCAGGTTTGTCCCAGCTTTGTTTTTGTTGAACATAAACAACTGCATATGTAGCTTGTTATTGCTCTGACTACAATTGACACATATGTGTTAGAAACATGAAACACAACAGAACACGGGAAACTGTGACAGAAATGTGTATATTCATCATGCACTAATTGTGTTGATAGAAGTGAACTAACTTCACTAACACAAAACATATAATCCTGCAGACATCTGTGCAGCCGATTTACTTGGAATGTCATAAATGAAAACTGACCGCAGCTATAAAAATGGAATGAATCCCTAGGGGAGTTAATTCCTAACAATATGCCATAAAATTGAGAGAATATAAGAAATAATACAGATATTGTAGATTAAAACAGGTCAATTATTGCATTAATATGCAATCAGTAGCTATCAACTGATGTTTGAAACCATTAAAAAATAAAGAAACATTAATTAACTACATCACAGTTTAAATATGCACATGAAGAATGGATATATGTATATTTTTAAAGCTCTTTTCAAAGTTAGAAAGTTGTCAATTTCAGAGAGTACTGTCGTCTACACTAGTTTAAAAAAATGACGGCTTCAGTAATGGTGCAACTATATTATCGTTCTGTATCAAATACTGAAGAGAAATTCATCTTAGAAATATTTTTAACTTTTTGGTGGTATTTCAACAATCATCTCAAATCGCGGCGCAAGCCGGTTTCTTCTTTCAAAGCCGAGCTGAGCTGATTATTGGGCACATCACTTGTGGACCGAGTCGGGCTGAGTCCTAGCTGACGGTACATTGTAAACTGTCATGATAATTGTTGTTGACATGTGAGCAACTTGTGACACAAACTTTTTCAAGTATTTAATCAGCTAAATTAATTGATTAAATATAAAGTTAATATTTTATTATGCTATTTGGTCTTCGTATAATCGTGGTTGCAGTTACTCTACTGGCATCAACTGCGTTACTTCCTGCAATTCGATCTGCCCTAAATGGCGTGAAGTATGCACTAGGAATGTCTGCGGATCCAGGGAATCTAGTTGATCAAGATATTTCGAGAAGAGATTTAGTATCAAAGTTTTTAACTCTTGGACCCGCAGTTATTTCAATTATATCAAACTCTGATAGCCAACCAGCTATTGCAAAATCTATTGAGAAACCAAATGTTCAAGGACTTCCATCAAGTGGATTTTTCTTGCAGCATGCTGTACTTAAGGTTTAATTACACTTTTTTTCTGTAGTATTCATACGCTATATATTGTACATCTCTTTATTCTTATCATTTCATTTATGTTTCAAGGAAATTTTTAGTATCGTACATTTTTTCCATAAATTGTTGAGATCTTGATCTCGTTCACTTCATACGCAATGTGAGTCTTTTGCTGCGTTGAAGTCGCCAAATGGAAAGCTTCTTCCTCGTGAACGATGCTTAACCTTCTAAAACTATCATACTTGAGAATTTAAGAAATTATATTTTCACTGTAAATCCGGGAACTGTAGTTCGATTCCACTCGCTTCTTCACTACTCTACTTCAACTTTTTAAAAAAAATGATGAGCAAAAGAAAAGGCACCAAGTTAAAGAAACACTCTAAGTTTATTTAAACCTAGATAAGTAATGTTTAAGTTCTTTAACTTTTCGTAACAATAATATTATACAGAAATTAAGAAATGCCCCTTATGAATTTAATCTAGATGAAAATTTCCAAGAAATCAAATTCTTCTTGTAACATTTTCAAAGGCGGTTAAACTTGCCAGTAAATCAAGTATCCACATTATAATAAAATAATAAGGAATTTTTAAAGTTTCCTCATTGGTACGATATTTTCAACAATATTTTGTTTATACTTCTATTGTGCAGGTTAATGACATGGAAGCAAATATCAAGGTACATTTGAAACAATATATTTGAAGTAGTTAGTTATATTAGCCTTACACTTTTATCAAATAATTTCAATTGTGTTGTATGAAAAAAGGTACAATTACCAAGTATGACCTTTAAGAGTAATTTGAGTATAATTCAAAAG
>JAULBW010011099.1:0-11604 GCA_032358265.1 Vaucheria bursata
CTTCTCACAACACAGGTTGAGATATAATGTACATTTGAGCTGTTACTCTCTTGCATTGTTTGCCTGTTTTGTTGTGCGTCATGACACTTTTACACTTGACCTAGTTGTAGAAAGTTGTATCCATGCTATTCTACTTACAGCTTCAAGGGGGTGCTGGTGCTACAAGCAAATGGTGTTCCTTTCACTGTAGTGACGCACACAATGATACTAAATGCAGTGCACAGGCTGCCAAAGTACTTGCTACCACTCATTCTGACTTTTTTCTTTCCCATTTGCCACCCTTTCTGCTACAGTTGACCCTACTTTAGAGCCTTGTCCTTTTAACTCTTCCATCTTTTACGGTGCCTCTTACCCCCTCTGTTGCTTATTTATTCTTCAACTCTTCAGATGTGCCATGCATTTATGACACAGGAGCATTTTGTAATATGGTTGATTCAATACTTCTCTCTCCCTCCTTTGCCTTTTTGCTGACTGTGGCCATCACATACCGCCTTTCCATCACTGCTAGCAAGGGCACTATCTACTATACCCATCAAACTTATCTTGTAGCTGTGGTCACTAGTACCATTTCTGGTATAGCCATTTTTACCCTTTATGGCACTCTTGTCCCATGCTTTTGTCACAATCTTGTTGGTTACAGCATCCTAGAACAGGAGGGTGTCACAGTTACCCTGTCTTCCAGTTTCCATACATTCTACTTGGCTACAAAGTGTTTCCTTGATTGTGTTATCGACATTACTCTGATCCTCTTTGCCTCCCCAGCTCTATCTCCAATTATTTTGCCTGCTATCACCTCCATGGCAACTTGTGGCATTGCCAGTTTGGATACCAAACCCTGACTCCCTGATTTGCCACTGTTCTTCTGCAAGGAATGGTATGCCATATGCTGGTGGTCTCAGTAGTTACTCCATCTCTTTTCCTGATAAAAGCACCCACACTCCTCATTCCCACCTTGCCACCTGCTGGGCCACCTTGAAATTTTGCATATGTTCATATAGACCATCCAAGCCCAATTTTCTTGCCCTTCATTTTTAGCAGCTGTTAGACTTCTGATTCCACTTATCAACTTTATCAGACACATCTTCCTGTACATTCCCCAAGAAAGGCTGGCCCCAGGGCAAGTATTCAGTAACTAATTCTCACCATTACTGCTCCCAAGGATCTGCATATTGAATGTGTGTGCTCTGACAAAATTGCAGACTTTTTAAGCTCCATCATTAAAGGTTAGTACCCTGTACACATTGCAACAAAAGCGGATTACAGAACAGCTCTTCTAGATTTACTTCTCAAAGGCTAGTTGCCTTCTCCTTGACACTGGCTTACTGCCAATTCTTTGGGTCATGGGCCTACATACAGCTGCATATCTTTGCCACCACTCTTTCAATGCCTCACTTTGCCATCAATTATCTTTGACCTTGTGGACCGGGGCTATCTCATTTCAGACCCACCTCTGGGTGTTTGGGTCTCATACATTTGTTGACCTGGAGTCCCATCAAATGTCTAAAAGTTGGCACATGAAACTGGCACAGTTGCTTGTCTGGTATGGTTGAACTGTAGCCTATTATTGTGTCTGTTGTCCAATTGGCTGCTCTATCTTCATAGTTAGTAATGTAACTATCATGAGGGGCCATCTATCCCCCCTGCCCTCTTACCTACAGCTGTTAACCACCCTGCAGCAGACCTTCTTTGGACCTTCTTTGGACCTTCTCTGGACCTTCTCTGTGCCTTCTGCTAATAGCCCTAATGACACACTTGCCTGCTTTGCAGTTGCACTCAGCCACCATCATGTCTCTTTTTTGGCTCCGACTTCCATCATTCCTTATTTTTTTTGCAACGTAATTGGCATTTGCAGCCTTCATCTCATTCTCTACTCCCATACTATCAACTTATGCTCAGGCCATCAGTGGGTCTAGTGCCTCCAACTAGCAGACTACCATGGCTCACATATATGCTTTGCTACTCAAGCACAACATGTTCTCCATTTGTTCTCCTTTACACTCACAATGCCATTACCAGTCACTGGTTCTACCAATTCAAAACCAGACCCACAGAAGAGATCCTGAATTAAAAAAGCTCAACTTATGGCAAAGAGCTTTACTCTGGCCCCCAGCGTAAATTTTTAACCAACATATGCCTCTATTAGACAGTTATCGTTGTTGCGTCTTGTCCTTGCTCTGGATGCCCACCATGGGTGGCTCCTCTGCCACTGTGACATCAAGATAGCTTTCTATCAGGCTCCAGTATCTGAGGAGGTATATGTTTCACCTTCACCTGGATTTTAATTGCCCTCTTCCTGAGTACGGCTCTCACCTTCCATCTTCGTTGCAGCCTTTATGGACTGCAAAAATTTCCATGAAACTGTAGCTGAATCTTACTCAACTCGCTTTCATTCCTTAGCTTCTTCATAATGATACCAATGCATGTGTCTTCTTAGGACCTAGCAATGTCACTTTCTTTGTCCATGCTGATAGTCTTGTTATCACTAGTTCCTCTCATCTGCCTATCTTTTAGCATATAATCTTGTCCCTGCAGCCCTACTTCTCCTTTAATGACCTTGGTCACCTTACTTGGTGTCTGGGATTACATGTGGTGACACTCCCAAGCAACCATTGTCTTGCTCTCTCTCAAGACCACTATGTCACCACCATGCTTACCTGATCTTACTTTTTGCACTACCATCCCGTTTCAACCCCTTCAGCTGCCACATCTCCCACCAACCCTAAACCACCTAGTTCCTCCACCTTCAGCTTCTATGGCTACTTTTGTCACAAGATGGTTGGATTACTCTGTTACCTTCATGTTTGCACTTGCCCTGATATTTCATTCTCTCTTATACAACTAACCTGTGCAATGTCCAGTCCCACCAAATCTGATTTCCAGTCCGCTAAACACTTCTTCTGTTACCTCCAAGGTAATCACTTCATGCTCACATTTACCAGTTATGCCTCTCCTTCCTCTGTACTATTTGGATATGCTGGTGTGAGCTATGCCACTAATCTGAATACCCACCACTCTGCCTCCGCATCAGGAGTTAACCCCTTAGGGAGTTGATTCTATTTTGTAGCTGCAGTACATTTCTTCTGATACCATGTTTGAGTTTCAGTTTAGTCTATGAGAACGAATTTCAGTTCTGATTATGAGAATAAATTTCAGTTCTGATTATGAGAGCAAGTTTCAGTAAGTGATATTTTGTTGTGTTGATGAAGTTATCTCACTTTTATCAACACAATTTAGGATGTAGTAATATACGTAATCTATCGCAAATTCCTTGTATTTATGTTGTATTTTACATTCCTGACACTCCGGTTATATATTCCTCCTTTCTGGGGTTGCAATATCCTAGTACTCCAAGCTTCACCCCCACTGTTGCATTCTCCACCACCAAGGTGGAGTATGATAATCTCTGTGGGGCTGCTCAAGAGATCATTTTCCTTTTCAAATCCCTGCAGTTTTACCATTACCAACTCTTCTCTACCCCTCTGTATGAAGACAACGTGGGTGCTCTCGGTTTTAGCACCAACCCAATTTCCACCAGCAGAGCAAGAGCATAGACATCAAGTACCACTATACTCATGAAGTACTTGCATGCAAGGAAACTCATGTTATACATACCTCTATTGCCCAGTGTTAGGCACGCCAACCAATGACAAGAAATAAGATTAAGTAAGAAAACACATACTTTATTATATGTGTTTCTGACACTGAATGTCAGAAACAAAATGCAATATAAACTAACAGCTAATGCCGGACATATGCAATCGACATTAGCCAGACTACAATATAATATACATATACGCTAGAATCTATACAACTCCTCAGGAATTGTCAATATAAATGAAGTATATATTGGTTAAGTACGCGCAACTATAGCTGGTCAGGTCCTAACACCCAGCAACGTTCCGACATCCTAACAAAAAGCTCAACTGTGCTCACCACCAATTGTTTGTGCCCCTTCTGCTTGGCCCGCAGATTTAGCTACACCTCAAACTCCTGGATTGATGTGAGGGGATGATGATGAATGATAGTGACTGTTGGCTTGTAATTGGGATAACAAACATTCTCTAATGATTGGTCCATTTTCTTCTGCTTAATATAGTTCATTCCAATTTATTTCCTTGTTTTTGCTCTTTTGTTTTTTTCAATGATTACATGGATGATAATTTTCGGATCCTTTTTAGATTGCGTTTTTGACTCGTTATTTAATTTTTGATCCGTTTTTTAATGAAGTCAAATATTTAGAACTGTCTGGAGTAAATATTATGATTATGTAACAAGGTTCCGATTAAAAATTCGCGCTATTTATTAGCTCTGCCGTACATATTTCAACAGTTGGTTTATCAAGGACGAGGTTAATGCAGGATCATCTTTTCGATAAACAACATGGCACGATGTATTATTCCAGCATACAGCAAGAGATTGAGCACCTTAGAGCCGTCAAGGTATTTGAAATAGAACTTTATTAATGTGCCATGCATACCATTAAAAAGTACTCTCCCTCTAGGAAAATCTCGATATCGCCTTCCTCCAGAAACGATTAGATCACGAACTCCATCGTGTCAAGCGATATAAAAACATGGTTCGCGATTTGATAGCTGAAAATACCAAGTTAAAAAATTTATTTGTCGGAAAAATTTTGAGTTCCGTTGGAGAAAAAAAAGTGGTTCGCGTTAAATCGCAAGCTTGGAAAAAACTGGTAGCAAATGCGGCTAGTCGCGCACCTCCTATATCACCTTCTGGCAATTTTTCTTTGGCAAGGTCATACGCGCCCCAAGAAAATGCTGCGTTTAAACTTCCAACAGAGGAGAAATCAAAAACATATCTCGCAGGCAAAGTGCAAAATGCAATGTCAATCGGAAACGTCCCAATTTCGCCAATCTTACCTCCCCGATTCAAGGATTTTAACATAAATATGGATTGCAATAGTCAGCGACGTCATTTTTCACTTGCTGAAAACAAAAAAGTAAGAGGATATGGCATTAGCACGAAATTCAGTAAGAATATCACTAAAAATCGCGAGACTATTAAAATGGTACGTCGAAACAACAGGTTGCGCATTGTCGTTGCTAACAAAATTTGTCGTGAAAGCTATAACTGGCATATAAACGAGACTTCTAGAGCTATGAGAATTTGGCATGAAAATACACATTTGCCAGGGGATCCCTCAAATTTACCTAAGAGTGTTGCAATTCGGGGTGTTAGAAATGAGGTTGAAGCGGATAACGCTAAATAGAATACTAACATTATCACACAACTTGCAATAAATGCACCGGCTAAATTTCTATTACATTTGTGAGTTGCTGTATCGGCATTTGAGCATCTCATCTTTACCTTGGACTCTTCCACTTGCAATCAAGAAATCGATGGTCTTTCTGAAGTATAGCCAAGAAATATAACTCTCAGGAGTCAGATCTGTTACATTATCACTAGCCATGTCTAGCATATCTGTATAAATTGATACAGATTTGTATGTACAATGCGTGCAATTAGTAAAATATGCAGTGAAAGAACAAGTACTGAGAAAATTTGTATGTTGAAGAAAAATTGTGTGTTTAAATTATAATATTACTCTTCATTTTTCAATTTTATATATCTGCTATTGTGAATTTTTCAAATCTGGAAAAATCGTCAAAGATTTCTTCTGCATACATTTCTGGACAGAATTTACCAATTTCAAGCCAAAAATTGCATGATTAGCACATAAATATTTTTTTAAATAAGTGCAACATTTGTGTTTTTCCAGATTTCGTAATTTTTGCTACTTAATAGTTAATCAGCCAATCTCTACAAGAAAGTCTTAAATTTTTTTCAACTTCTCAATTGCTTGATTCCAGGCTTTTATTTTGTTGCACTTTATGAAACCTCCATTAGCAACAGTTATGAGAAGAAATATGACTATGGCATACCAAATTAATACTGAATAAAGTTGCCCATTTGATTTTATCCCTCTAATATGAACAAAAAATTTATGGCATAAAAAATATCATTTCATTAATATGCTGTAATGACAAGAATCTTTCCACAAGTAAAACTACTGAATGTACAGAACAGACAAACGTTCTTAGCGCACCATGTAAATCTAATACACCCCAGACTTCTGCTTTGCATATGACTGAATATAATGCAACTAGCAATAAATTTGCCACAAGCAAACTGTTCAGGGACCAATAGATTCACATGATGTTACTGTGGTATTTAGAATAGACCTGGTGTTCATTCAGATGTCCAGTTCAAAAAGGATTCCAACTTTGTTATTTTCATATATCTACTACAATTACTCTGCTACAATTATTTTTTTATCTGACAATGCTGGTACGTTGGCAAATGTTATGAATGTACCAGACAAGAAGAACACAAAGGCTATACAAGCATGGTAACATTATACAATCATAGTTTGTGTTGCTGAGAGTGAATAAGAAACACACTCAGCAACACAACAAACAAGGTCTTGATGCCAATCCATCTGGAGAGTCACAAAATGATGCAGCTAAAATGGAATAACTCTTAAAAGAGTAATTCCCTTAAGAACTAATTGTTGTAAACAAATTAGTTTCTAACAGCAAAATAAAAAATGTGATGAAAATCATACGTACAAATTAGTTTTTATAATGGTATCACGGCCTTTATTACTTACAACATAGCATGGTGAGTAACGTTGTACGTAAAAGGGTGCTCTATTTTGAGTACAGAATTCAGAACACAGTGAAACTAATATTATAAAGGCACATTTGAATGACATAATTGAGGTGTAATATTATTGATTAGTGTGCCACATTTTTTTTTCTGTGCAATGTTTATACTACACTTATATCATTCCATAGGTTTTCCTTAGCTGCTCATTGCACTTATCTGAGTTGAACTATAGTGAGAAAACTAATTAGCCTCTTGTTTGGCCTAACAGTGTCACTTTATATATAGTTTACCATTGCCAATGCTTTGATAAATTTCTTGTAATGTAAAGTAGGTTGCACACTTTTCATACAAAGAACTAGGATCAGAATATTTGCAATTGTTTATCACACTGTCCTGTATTTGAATTGACCACAAATATTTCATTTTCTTAAAAGTCTTTTGCCAATCCTCAATTTATTGTTTTTAATCATGTTTTTGATATAAACTTGATTACTGGCTGCCTTTGCTGCTGTTGCAAGAAGATCTTGTTTCTGTATTCAACATTAAATTATTTGAGATGATTCCAGCATGCAGTTTAACTTGGTACTGGATAGTCACTGCATGGGTGTTAGGAATGTAATGCAATAGAAACACAAGAAGTTTGTGACAGAATGCATATATCATTACATGCTAAATTGTGTTGACAGAAGTGAGATAAGTTCAACATGACAAAATATCGTTTACTGATACTTGTTCTCAGTCTAAACTAAAACGTTTTCTTATAATTAAAACTGAAACTTCAATGTAGTATCAGGAGAAACGTACCGCAGCTACAGAATAGAATTAACTCTCTTAGGGGTTAATTCCTAGCTCTGGGTTCGTAGCAAATGTTCATATAGCGTGCTTTTAAGCTTAAATAGAATAATTACCTCTCTAAAAAACGTGTAGCTGATGCGGTCGTGCAGACTCCTAATACGCAGTCATGTAACTACAAGCTTTATTAATGTGTCAGAAGCATTATACTTCGAAGCGTAACGTCGTTTTTCATACCTAAACGAGATGATACATCATTCTTTGTCTCACTGCCTAGTACTTATAGTACTCTTATCGCTGGTAGCATTTAATGCTGCATTTATCTGTCCTTCTAAACAATGTGGCGCACTTGTTAGGAAATCGTCTTCTGCGCCTACCAAATCGGTAATATTTTTTTTCATCATATCGACATCGACTTATTTAATGCAACATGAGCGCTGTAGTTGCAGCGTATCAATCACACACTCTTGAGAGAGAAGAGGAAAGATAAATCAGGACAAAATACTGAAGGCGCAACTCCAAGGGAACGAAAGAAAAAGGACGATGTTATTGAGGTATATTTGTGACTAATTTATGTACATAGATATTTTTACTGCTTCCGCATTTGCATATTCAATGAAACTTGCTTGATTTTAACTTGGCATATTTTAATGAGGTGATATTTTAGTTTTCTGCATTGTTTTCTGTCTGTTTAGTAGACGTGAAATTCTGCTGGTTCTAAGTTGCATGCATGTACATTATCAATAATGAAAAAATTCATATCACCCACCATTGCAGGTTGAAGGCGTTGTGAAAGAATCACTTCCAAGTACAATGTTTCGAGTTGAGATTTCGCCAACTAATCAAGTCATACTATGCACTATAAGGTAAAAACTCATTACAAATCTAGATTAACATTATATCGATCATCACATACTTATCGTGTTTCTATATTAAAAACTATTTTCTCAGCGGGAAAATACGAAAAAATTTGGTCCGCATTCTTGTGGGCGATCCTGTTAAGGTAAGTTACACAAAAGATATTTTTTATATTTAAGTATTAGCTAATGAAGGTATTTTTCTTCTTCTAGCATTACTAACAATAGTACCAGTAATTTTCAGCCAACGATGAAAATTTTTGTGGCTTTCATTTAATTTCATTTCAATTGATTCATATCAAGCCTAACTGGATGGACTCCAGTTTTTTAATATATAGTTCAGCTCTGGAGCAAAATAGATTAATTTTCATTACTTTATAAATTCATGACTATTTCATTGCACAAACATTATTGGGAGTATTTCGTAAGTTTTCACACATACTGAGCCGAGTGAACTCGTAGATGCTATATTTTTACCTCGATGTTTTAATTGTAAATATGATATTGCATGCAGTAAACTTTTAATGTAACAAATTAGTCGAAACCACCAAATTGGTTCATTATATCCAAAAACTTTAGCTTAACTTGGCACAATCTGATAGTATCGTTTATTCATTAAGAGTAAGAATTCATTCAGAGCAAGTTGATTGTATGAAAATTTTTCAACATTTTGTTGCAGTTCTCTGGAACGCTCTAAAATTTAGGCAAATGTCATTCTGCATTAATTTTCAAGTTGTAGCATAAAGTTCCATTAATGAAATAGTATTGACTGTAACTTTACTGCTATTTGTTGCAGGTCGAACTGTCCCCATATGATTTAACTAGAGGGCGTATTACATTTCGATACAAGAAATAATAAATTCATTACGAGTTATGGCTGTGGTGGAATGAACGTAATTTCAAATTTATTTTTTCTTAAAATCACGAACACACTCACATATCTTAATATGCTGTTCATTTTGGCGCTAAAGCTGAATGGCTATGCGATGTCTTTCTGATATATATTTATTTTAGTAGAACTTATTTTTACAAATTGGTCCAGAATTTTAATATTGTAGTTGTTAATGCACCATGACATTGGTTAGCTTTTTAATTTGAAAAAATTCAACTGTTTTTCAAATTTGTTCGATATCGAGCAGTTGTTATTGCGTGATTCAACTCAATTTTCAAATCACTTACATTAGAGCAATTATATTTCTAATCTACTTTAAATATTTCTCGTAACAATGCTCAAAGTTGTCAATGGTATTTCATTTATCTTCCAAATAATATATATGTATACATATTTTAATTGCAACATTTAAAATGCAAAACTGTCTAATGGCACTACGAGGCTACAACCATTAATATTGATTCTCCCAAATGTTAGTAAAATATTTTAAACTCCATCCTTCTATGGAATGAGTGCATTCTATTCTATTACAGATAACTTAGAAATGTTACGCTTTATCTGCACCATGATTTTCTATAAATATAAGGATTTATTGCAATGAAATTTGATAAATGACTGGAAATTGTCTGTTTACTGGTATAGATTTCTTTCAAATTTAGATACTCTGTATTCAAATATATACAATGCTTCATTTTCCATACAATGGATTAATGCAACAGGATGTTGCAGGCAGTTGCTGCTGGTAAAAGTGATTTGGTTATAATGATATTTGCAAATAATTCAGGCTGCTATGGTAATGTTGAGATTGTACCCATCGAGTGACAATAATTGTATTTAGGAAATGATTTTAGTGTATCGGTGTAAGTCGAAGCTGAAGAATAAGTCATAATTTGGATGGCTAAAAATAGTTTGAAGAAGTACATGAGCAGGACAAGGATTATATCGTATCATTAATGAAAAAATTAAATATTTCGTGCTGCTGCAGCAGATTTAAACAAGCTGGAGAATGTTACTGAATTGCTCTACCTTCACCATATCTTGAAAAATTAAGTTATGGACGCAGGATACTCATCCTTTTATATCCAAGTATTGGAAGTGTAATTCAAATGTAGCTGTGTTGGAAAATATGCAGGCAAAGTATTCTACCAATATTTCATAGACATAAAAACCTATCACTAACAGTAGACCATGCATCCCAAAATAATGTAAACCTCCTGCACCAGTCACTAGACAATTTGAGCAGCAGTTTGCCAGAGCTGGCACCTTGTAACTCTGTGTGCTACTTTCATACCAGCAATTTATTGCTCATTCCAGGTGTGCTAAAATTAACTTGTTTTTTCACTATGAGCACCAGTTTTTTTTACACACATTGGTTCAAGCTCGTGCAGTAGGACTGAATCAATACCATTTAACTCTTGAGTGATCGAAAGTGTCATATTCAGCACAAATCTGGAGAATGCATCAAGCACATATGTACCAAATGTTGCTCAGAAGACCAACATAAGGTGATATTTTACTGCTTGGAGAAAAGGAATTTTTTGGTAATGATTTACTATCAAGATCATGCATGATGAGAACAATGCCGTCTCAAGCACAAAGTCTGCTGTGTGTTAAGGAGATAGTTTTTAATAATCTGATTTTGACTACAAGCAGCTTATGATACACCTACTGCTTTTATTGTTTCTACCAAGCTCCTCAATGTTTTTTTGTTAAAATCTGTTGTCACTTTCTGACATTTGCAGAGATTGGTTTTGATGCAATGAAATGGAATAGGTCATTTGCCCCCTTCCATATTTGCTATGCTATTATCTGCATTTGATACTATTTACATCACTGAAAAATTTTATTTAAAATTTAATTTTCTTTACGCCTGTCTTCTACATCAAAATATTTTAGGCTGCAATTACATTTAATTTGAATTTTTGTTACAGAGGCACCAGAAAAAAGTTATGAGAGTTAAAATCTTTCTTTAATAACATACCATGCTTTCACCAAAACTGAAAAGCACAAATCATGAAATTATCTATTGACTGTATGTTAGAAACATAAAAACACAACTAAGCACAAGAAACTGTGGTAGAAATATGTGTACTTATCATGCACTAATTGTGTTGATAGAAGTAAACTAATTTCATCAACACAACAAAATATGAAACCCTACTAAAATCTGTGTAACCAATTTACTTGGAACGTTATAAATGAACACTGACCGTAGCTATAGAAACAGAACTTATCCCTAAGGGAGTTAATTCTTAATACTGTATGAACTATCTAATGTACTTACTTTTTGATTTTAGCTTTGTACAAAAATGTTAGGAATCAATATATTAAAGACTATGCATATAACCAATAACATACATCACCAGAAACCCAAAGAAGACACAAAGCCAATAATGTATTAATCCCTATTCATGTGTTGCCAAGAATGAATCT
>JAULBW010011110.1:0-11602 GCA_032358265.1 Vaucheria bursata
AGAATTCTTACTCTGTTCTACTTCAACAATCTCAGAATTCTTACTCTGTTCTACTTCTATCCTTGAAGTCTTAACACTTGTGTTTAGTTATATTTCATGTTTCTAACACACTTAGTCATGAATAACTTTCAGTTGTTATGGCTAATTGTCAATTGGTCACAATTGGCTACAAGTTTATTGTGATTGATTATTGATTGGTAAAATTTTTTAAAAAGATAAGTGCAATGTGCATATAGGCAGGGCAAAGACTTTAGAAGCTGGAATCATTTTAACTACCATACCACAGTATAACTAATTGAGGGCTATTTTTCTAATGTCCTTGCAGTCATATCTTGCTGGAGAGAATAAATTTTTGTCTTCTGTCAGACAACAATACCATCTTCTGTTCAGGATAATTTTTTTTGTGAGTAACCATTGAATAGGCCATAACAAGAAAATTTATTCTTTCAGTATTTTAGATTGTTTCTAGACAAAACATATTCTGTTTTTTAGTTTTTTCAAGAATGTTTTGAGTTATTAAGACTGGAAAGAGTTAAAAGTTTTACTTTTAAAAAAAAGTTATATGTTATATAGAGATTATCAATTTGTTTCAGGTAAATTAGCAATTATTTCTTGCTAGATTGAAATGATGAAATGCTGATTTTATTTCTTGTTGAGTAATACTTATGATCCTTACATATAAATACTTGCAACACTTCTTGCAATGACAATTTTTACTACAAGTGCTAGAATTGCTGCGTCCAAAAAAGGCTAAAAAAGGTTAAATTGGACTATTTAAGAAGTGGCAAGTCATCATTAAACTTGAACTACAATTTATATTGATTAGAAGATAATTAGGAACACAATAGTCAAATACAAGAAGAAACAGACAAGAGTTGATGAAGATATATTGCATTCAATTATTTGTGTTGATAGAAGTAAGGACATTCTATCAACACAACAAAAATATATGTGAGCTGATTATTCAAAATATATGACTCTCCTTGAACTTCTACTTATGTGGCTCTCCTTGTACTTCTACTTATGTGACTTTCCTTGAACTTCTACTGATGTAACTCTACTTAAACTTCTACTGATGTAACTCTCCTTAAATCTAGAATTATTCAAATCTTCTTGAATTGTATAGTTGCACAAATTTTCCTAAATTGTACTGCAGCTACAAACAGAACTAGCACTTTAGGAAGTTAATTCCTAACAAAGATTCACTTCTGATCACGCAAGTAGCCTTACTAGTCTTGCATTTTAGTCTTGTTAATCAACTATATAATTACAGCTTTAGGATTGTTTCATATTGTCATGTTCTGTATTTAATTGATTTGTCAATGATTAGACTTAAAAATAAATCTGTTGAGTTATTTACTGAGACTAGCAGCTGATCAGATGAAGACTATTTTAAAGTGTTAGTTACTTGCCATGAGTTCTGATAAATTTCATTATCTTTTAGAAGAGTCAAATAAGATGTGCTTACTTATTCTAAAAGAGCAAGAAGAAATCAAAGTGCTACATTGAGGAATGCAAAATTAAAAAGATTCATCAGTTGACAATATTTTAATTAGAATGAAGGAACCAAAGATTACGCTTCCAGCATATTTTGATGATTCTCAGAAGAAATCTCAAAGTTTCCTGCTACAGCTGGATAATATATTTTGAGTACAGTAAAGTTGTTTTACTGATAATAATCTAAAAGTGTCATTTGCTATCTCCTATCTGTATGGCACAACTTTTGATTGGGTAGCGTTCTACATGAAATCAAATCATTCATTGCTCTGATCTTTTCAGGAATTTTAAACAAATTTTCTATTGGCCATTGGGAATGTCAACAGAAACCATCAGGCAGAAAAGGAAATTTTGAGCTTAAAACAAGGTAATTAGTCAGCAGCTATTTTAGTCTAAATTTCAGAGACTTGCTTTGGAACTTGATTGGTACGGTGCTCCAATATATGTTTTATTTTATCAAGTATTAAGAAATGAATTAATGGACAAGCTTTATAAATATGATAGGTCAGCCTTTATTGTAGATTATAATTCAATAGCCATTTGTATTGACAATCACATTTCTAAGCACCATACTGAGAAAAAACAGAATTGCAGATATAAATTTCAGAACATAAATTTTTTACCAAAAAAAATCAGGATATTGTGACACTGGATTAGGATGCCATAGATGTTGCCAGTAACTATTGGAGAGATTCAATTTCTTGCAAAGAGCAGCAGCATTGTATTGATGAAAATTTATGCTTGTATTGAGAAGCATCAGGACATATAACTAATGCTTGTGCTAAGCGTTCCAATTGGTCTAAGTCTGGAACACTAGGTAATAATCAAACTACTTCAAAGAATTGTCTTAGTAGCTGTTTTGCTGATTATAAAAATCAACTATACATCTCACTTAATTTCATAGTGACAGAGATGGATATTTAAACATCTGCACTATTGGATTCAGGCTGTGACTGTAGTTTAATTTTTGAGTCATTTGTATGTTCCAATAAATTGCCAACTTGAACACTTATTAAATCAGTTAAGTTTAAAATTGTAGATGGGCAATCCCTTTCCACTGAAAGTCCTAAAAAAATTGCAATATTGTTAGGATTGTTGCATCTAAATGAGGCTAAAATCGATTAAATATGACTTTCTCAAATGTGACAAGTCATTGTTAAACTGTTAGGAATTAACCGGTTAATGGTTAATCCTATAACTATGTTAGCTACATCATTCTTTCTGTTCTCAGTTTAAGAATTCTGACTGCTGACATCATGTTCTCACTTTAGCCAATGGAATAGTGCCACAGCGCAATTACTACTGATCCATCATGTGATTGAATAATTATCTATCATGCGTTGTTAAAGTTCACTTCTAGCAATGCAGTAATATATACTGTATGATTTATGTCTAAATGTCTGTTTGTACTACATGAACTTTAATAATTGTGGTAAATCATCATTTAATTTCAACTAAGAAATAAGTTGATAAGAAGATTCACTTTTGATTACACAAGTAGCCTTAGCAGTCTTGCACTTAAGTGTTGTAAATACACTATATGTCAGTTTCTATCCTATCTTGTCTTTATCCTGTCCTGCCTAACAACTAGATCTTGGCATTGAATTTATTGAGTTATTTGCTGAGTCTAACAAACATGTAACTTAAGAATTGATAATGTCGAGTTCAAACACAAACTTTTTATCATAAGAAAGTTACATGCAACCGTTGTTTTAGGAACTGACTGTTTACAAAAATTCTATTTGAAAATCAACTGGGGACCATTAACTCTAAATCTTAATCAGTCCTCAAAAAGGCCAAAAGTAGTATTGGGGGAGGCAAGGATTCAAATCCTATGTCCATCTGCACGGAACCAGTTACAGATTTCAAGTGGTTTACGGGGCCTTCCAGACAAGTTGCCTAGTAAAATAAATTTGTCATACAAAATTGAAATTGATACTGTTTCCAAGAATGTCGTTTCTTTCTCTTCAACTGATGATCTTATTAAAGACAATTTGGAATTAGTTGATGAATGGGATATAATAAAAATATATAAAGTTCAAAAGGTTTTACCTCCTGAGAATCATGAATTTTTATTAGTTTTTTCAAAAAAACAATTCAGAACTTCTATCTGAACATTATAAGTATAATATTGCTATTGACATTATAGATAAAAGATTATTACCTGGGGACCAATCTACTCCCTTCATAATTCAGAATTAGAAACATTAAAAAAATATTAATGAGAATTTAGAGAAAGGTTTTATTTGCCCATCACTGTGTTAAGACTTCCAAAGAAAAGGATGGAGACAGAAAAAAAATTGATAAAAAAAACAAAAATGGATAAACTGCAGTAGGAATTAAGGGACAAAGAAAGAAATAATAAGCAAGTGCATTAACTTTTGTGTTTTCACCAATGAATGAAACCATGAAATATAAAAAATTCTTTTTGACTAGCTTGAACTTGGTAACTAGATTCATTCTCATTGGTTGGTTGTGGAGCACCATAAAAAAATATGGAACAGAACATATAATATAAAAAAGCATAGAACATACAGATCTAAGAAATAATTGCAGTCCTAACAAAACGCAAGTAAGTATGGCAAAAAAGAAGAAAGAAAGATAATAGATAGCAAGTCACAAATTTTCAATGGGAAATGAAGCAGTAAGTTGTAGAAGTCCTGGCAAACCAACACTGCAATAACAGAATCAAACGCTTACAATCATAATGAGTAGCTGTTGGCGGTCACAGTTCTCTATACCATTTCTAATATACTTCAGTTCTTTCTTGGTTTTTCTAGTCTTTTTATAATTATATTCTCATCCAATATGTAACACTTCTTTAGCATCATGCACTTCCAGGTTAAGCTTCTTCTACCATACATTTCTTCATACTCAAATCATAGAAATATCTCATTTAGATTAAGATGGTAAATACATTTATGATTCTGCATATTTTATGGTTTGAAATCTTGTATTATAACTTTACAAGTGCTAGATTAACATGCAATTTGAAACTTTTTCTGGTATTTCTCAATTCATGCACACAAAATGGGGCTACAATCTTGTGTTGGAGCTTTGTCATTATTGTGTAAATAAATTTACTTGAAACTCCCTTGGTTTGTGCTAGAAATAAAATTGACACCTATTGGATAACTTGTAAAAAAGGACAATCAATATGATTTCATAGGTCCTTTTTAAAATTTAGGACAAATCCACCATGAGTTTATTGATTCTTCTAAATATAACTTATCATTGACATTTTGTTAGATCCGTGGAAAACATTGACAGATTCGCGATGGGTTCAAGCCAAGTTCACAAAGGATCACAGATCTTTGACATTGTAAAGTTTGTTTTTCTCCTAAATAAAATGGCAACATTTTTACGTTAGTTCACACCAAATGAAGTAATGATAGGAAATTTCTCTCATTGCACCCTACTGAAAAAGTGATGGTGGAAAAGAAAGAAACTTACACTATTAATCATTTGGGCGAATATTCTTGGGCTCTCTTGCTTGATATTGACAATAAAGATGGCACAGAATATGTATTGAATCAATGCATCGAGACGATTATAAAAATCTCAAAGCAGCACGCGGTGCGAAATCTCCGACGTTCCGAAAATATTATTGATACCAACTTTAAAACAAGCGTGGATATTGGCGTGGCATTTGATATTGTAAAAATAAACGCTTCATCCTCGGTGGGATATAACCACCATCTTGCATTATTTCACGAGATGGAGAGTAACACCGACATCAACTATTCCCGAGAAGAAAAAATGGCGTTTAATGAGACGATAAGGATTCCATCTGGTTCCAAGATGAAATTGTACCAGCTCCAATTCTCCGCACCAGGAGTTTTTATGAAGATGAATGCAAAAGCTACCAATCCAAAACCTATTGAGCCTGTCGTGATGGAATATATAGTCGAAGGAATGATGAGCATGGAATGCGGAACCTACGCAATCAGAACTTATCATGGTACATATCTGAATGGTCATCCTGGGGGAGAAGGGGCTAGAATTGGTGTAGCACCCAACATTAACACTTGGGAGCGCTGGACTGTGGTAAAAACTGATGGTGGCCGATATACCTTTTGATCGTGTCATGGTACATACATGCGAGCATATCCTGGTGGTGAGGGTGCCCAACTGAACCTTCAAGTTGATACGGATAATTGTAGGGTTATGCCTTGGGTGCAGTTTGAAATTTTACCAGCAACACATGGCCAATTTGGTATTCGTTCGTGCCATGGCACATTTATCCGAGCCTTCCCTCAAAATGGGGCAAAAGTGGATTTGCAGACTTACAAAAAGAATTGGTGTGATATGCTCTGGGAGCAATTTTCCTTTATACCTTTATGATGAACTCGCATTCACCTTCTCATGCAATTATAAATTACACTATGTCATATTTCTAACCTATAAAATTATCTGCATATGGAGGATGTCACTAAGCCGGGCCAGCTCGGCTTAGTACAAATTAGTTAAGTTAAGCTGAGCTGCTGAAAACTTGGGTTCGACTTCATAATATCATGTTTTGGCTTGTTTGAGACTAGAGTCCAGTTCTCAGAGCATTTTTCTGCCTGACTAAAGATATCAGAATCTCAGTAAATGTCTGTTCATTTTAAAGTAATACTTTTTTTGCAAGGCTTAATAAGTCAAACCTAACTTAAGCCAAGTCGAGCCAGAGCAAAGCTTACTTCAGCTTGGCTTAGAACCTATAGGAGCAAATCGAACTGAGCCAATTTTACTGAGGATTGACTTGACTCAGCTTATTGGCATACTTATTGCATGTGTACCAGGAGTTTGAACAATTTAATTACAATTGTCAAGGTTCCAATTTCAACAGTAAATAACTGCTACTATTCAAATACAAAAATAAAATTCTGTAAAAATGTTAGAAATGTGAAATACAACAGAACAGGAAACTGTGACAGAAATGTGCATATTTATCATGCACAAATTGTGTTGATAGAAGTGAGACAACTTAAACACAAAATATCACTTACTGAAACTTATTCTCGTAATCTAAACTGGAACTTGTTCTCATAGTCTAAACTGAAACTTCGACATAGTATCAGGAGAGACCTACTGCAGCTACAGAATAGAATTAATTCCCTTAGGGGTTAATTCCTAACAAAAGTTAAAAATGAAAATTAATTCAAATAATCAATTTCAAGCTTTAATATGGAAAATTGTAGCTTAGCTCCAAATAAAAATAAAATAGTTAAATATAACAAGTATTAATTGTTATTAATAGTACAATTCATCAGAAGTCAGATAGTTGATATCTTGAATAATCAGACTCAGATTCAAAACTTATGCAGTTGCAATCTGAAATTAACTGCACTTAAATTACCATTTAAAAAATAAGTAAATAGGAAGCCAAAAACTCAAAAGTGAACTATTGTACAAATAAAATTGTGACAGAATTTTTTTATTCCTGTAATATTATACACAAAGAAATAAGTGCACTACCACTCTCATTAAAATTTTGCTAATACTTAAAAGCACCAAAACACTGTTTTTGAATTTTCCAACTTAAATTAAAATTTATATTGAAACCCTTAAACTATTATCAAGTAGTATTTAAATTACTGAAGGTTATAATTCTATTCCAAAGTTTTGTTCAGTTAACTAATTAGATCTTCAGCTTTTTACAGCTTTGTTTTTTCAAGCTTCAATCTTTATATTCCAGATATATCAAGTAACATGAACATTCAAACACTACTTTTGCTATTCAATAAATTTTTTGTTTTATTAAATGTTTTCTAATCAATTTTTGACCCTTACTAAAATGAAATCTACTAAGTTTGCTACTTAATATAAAAAATTAAACTTTCATGAAGCTTTTAGTATAAGTAGTATTTTCTTATAAAATGGATGACAACCAACTATGCACATACATTGTCCAGTGCTTATAATAAAGTTTCCAATGCACCACTATATCATTATATTTATATTTATCTATATCAATGGCTATCTTGAAGCACACCAAACACCCCATTCCAGTATTCCCAGACCCTCTTCCAATACCATCATTCTAGTACTAACCAATTCTGCTGATGTCAACTAGGCACTTGATTTGAATACCAGATGATATACTGATGCACTTATATTCTTTCTTGCAAGGGATCCAACCACATGGTCTTTTATGCTGAACCCCATCATTGCTAACTCTTCCATCAAATTTGAATATGTAACTTGAAGCAATGCTTCTTGAGAAGTCATGGTCCTTTGCTATCAGCCAACCAATGCACAAGCCTATCAACATGCTCTTTCTATTATGATCAAATGCAGTGCTGGTGTTATTTTCCATGTTAAAAACCAAACAACTGATAAAAAAACTATGTTGATATCCAATATTGCTGCATTTAATAATGTGTCTATGGCAAATTTGTCAATATTCAACATATATCTACAAAAAACTGAGTTGCTGACATTTAATAAAGTCTTTGCTAAAGACTACATATCAATTCATATTGTCCAAGATTTAACCAGATGTTCCTGAAACAATGTAATTTCTGTTAGCTGCTGGAGACCTAATTAATGCATCTGCTGAGAAAGATTTACTGTCAACAACTCCTTAGTTAATCAGCTTACTGATGCACATTGTAGTAACTCACAGAGGAGTGTAACAGGCTCATTTCTTTATAGTCTTTCTTCTATTACTTTTAATGGAGTACTATGTTTAGAGCACTGGGGATACCAGAATACACTGTTCTAGATTTACAGATCTGTTCTGTTCTTTGCTGTTTCTATGTATACCTCAAATATTACGGATGTTTCTAATATTGCAATAAATTCAATGTTGTGCAGCAGCATTTCTTAAGTGTAAATATATTCAGTAATTTGGATAAATTTATGAGGCCTTGAGGATACATCCATCCAGCTTGCACAAAAACTTTAACAACACAGCTTTTTTTATTCACAATTACCACAACAGTATACAATGTTAAACTGATCTTCCTGGTACAATACTGAGTGATAGTTGATGCAGTCACCTTTTTTTTCTTCAATTTGATATACATTTATCTTGTTCTACTTTACTTGCATTGTGTAATCAGTACATGGTTAACTGCATGACTCTTTTGTAGTGTCATGCACTCTATACTTCAGGATAAGGGAAGGTTTAGATATTTACTGTGGATTTAAGACTGCCCTTCATTTTGTTCTTAGATATTAGAAATTGACTCCTTGAGGAATTAATTTCATGCTATAGCTGTAGAATTCTGCAAAAGTTCTGAGGCAATTAGCTGTTTAATATATCAAGCTGTGGTGATGGGCCAAGATTATAATTTGTGTGCTGCTGTGAAGTATACTCACTTCCAGTAACACAAATTGTGTTTCCATACAGTATATTCTTTTGCTGTAGCAACTTTACATCATACTTGTTTTGCTTGTGCATTCATAACAAAAGAGTAAAAATACCTCACATTGAAAATTCATAAAATACCATTATTTGGATGCTGATCATGCCAAAAAATATGAGGAAATACCATCTTGTAAAAAAATACTTGTTTGCAGTGATATTTATATGATGTAAATTGAAAAATAGCCACCACTTTTTAAAGTAATTTTCTTTGTTGATTTTAAGATATAAGAGTAAGAAACTATGCTCAACATTTATGTAAAAAACAATCAATTAATGTAAAAATGCAAGATTTAAAATGCGATAGCACTTTATTTAATTTTTTATGCATTTTAATAGCCAATCATCATCAGATGTCTTTATGGCATATCTTGTAATATCAATTTACAGCTACACAAGTCTTGGTAAAGACATGCTAAAATTGCTGCATCCAATGAAGACTAAAATTGGTTAAATGTTTATTTTAGTTATGGCAAGTCATTATTTAACTTCAGCAACCATTTGTGGCAAATCATTGTTGAGATAGAACTATAGCTTAGATTAATTTGAAGATTTACTTCTGATCATGCAAGTAGCCTTAGCTGTCTTGCAATTCAGTCTTATAAACATAATGTGCATTATAGTTCCTGTCCTGCTCTGTCTCTCTCCAGTCTTTGTTTTGTCCTGTCAACAATTAAATCTTAAAACTAAATCTGTTGAGTTATTTGCAGAGACTAACAGTCAATCAGATGAAGACTATTTTGAAGTGTTAGATGTTCACCATGAACTTGGATGAATTTCATTATCTTGTAGAGAATTAAATAAGATGCGCTTACTTATTTCAAAGCAACAAGAAGCAATTGAACTACTACATAGATGAGTGCAAAATCAAAAAAATTCATCAATTGACAATGTTTATATTAGAATGAAGGAACCAAATATTGCACCTCCAGAGTATCTTGATGGTTTCCAAAATAAATCTCAGAGTTTTCTGCTACTGTTAGTAATTAACTTGTTAACAGTGAAATTTATGTTACAGCTATATAATTCTGATATATGGCAAGTCATTGTTCTGCATATTGGAATTCTAAGCTTATGGCAAGTCATTGCTGGACTATTGGTGACAGGCTAAGTTTAGGTTTTGTGTGTTGCTGTGAAGTATGTTCACTTTCAGCAACACAAATTTATGTCTGCGTAAATGTACTCTTTGCCCAAGTTTTGAGTCTTGTTTGAACACATTCATAACAGCTACAGCTGGATAATATATTTTGAGTGTAGCATAGTTGTTTAATGAACAACAAATTAAAAGTGTGATATGCTATTTCTTACTTGCATGGTACAGCTTTTGATTAGGTAGCACCCTACATGGAGCCAAATCATCCATTGCTTCAATCTTTTAAGGATTTTAACATACATTTCTTACTGGCTTTCAGGGATGTCAACAGAAACCATCAGGCAGAGAAGGAAATTTTGTACTTGAAACAAGATTATTGGTTGGCAGCTTATCCATTCTCTGAATTTTAGAAACTTACTTTGGAACCTGAGAAGTCTGGTGTTCCAGTGTGCACTTTGTTCTATCAATCATGAAGAAATGGTGTAAAGGATTGTCAGGAATTAACCCGTAATACGGTTAATCCCTTATCTTTGTAATTGCAGATATTCTGACAATTTGAAATATGTTCTCAAAAAGAATGTTCTCTTTTTGAGAACATGATGCTTCAGTTTCGAGTTTAGTGTTGCATTTGAGAAGTGATCTCACTTCTTGCAACACAGGTTAAGAATAATATACCTGTTCCAAGCTGTTACTCTTTTGTGTTCTCTTGTGTCCTCATCTCTAGCCTCTGCATCTTGACAGTTTGCGAGAAGTCCAACTGCTGTTAGTCCAGCACTTTGTTTTTTTTGTGTTCCTTGGTACCTTTTCCTTGCTGTGTATTATTCAAGTTCCTGGTCAACTTTGTTCTACACTTTAATCAACTATGGCAGCTCATGGTCTCACACCTGAACAAGTAAATCAACTTCTGGCGGAATTACAACAAGCAAAGGAGCAACTTCAAGTAGCAGCTCAACAAATTGTACAACTGGAAACAGTCGCAGCTCAAAGCGTTCCTCAACTCATGCCAGAAGCTCCAGTTGCAGCACCTATTTTTTGTGAACCACAAGTCCAAAGTCCTGTACCGTTTGATGGGGACAAAGCAAGGACTGAATTGTTTTTGGCACAGCTCAGTATTTGTTTTGAGTTACAACGTAGCAGTTATCCAAATGACAGGTCCAAGGTTCTTTTTGCTATCAGCAATATGAAAGGGATGGCTTTTGATTGGGTACTTCTGTACATCTGCATGAACCATGACATCCTCCAAAATTATGATATTTTTGTGACAAATTTTCGCTCCACTTTTGGCAACATAAACCGTCCAAGACAAGCAGAACTTAAACTACTGAATCTCAAACAGGGTCATTGTCCAGTCATTAAGTATATTTTGCACTTCCAACGTCTCAGCATGGAAGTTGGATGGGCGGACACCTTACCTCTTTGCTCAATGTTTTACAAAGGACTCAACCGGAATATTAAACAGGCCCTCGGCAATTTCCAGCATCCAAGTACCCTTCCAGAATATTCTCGTATTGTAGCTGAACTTGATAACCGTCTTATTGAGTTTCGTCAGGAGTTTGGTGAAAAACGTGCCTGGACTAATCCTCCTCAAGTTTCTCACCACCCAACTTCACCCACTCATGATGGAGTTGCAGACATGGTCATTGGTGCAGTACAACGTC
>JAULBW010011120.1:0-11600 GCA_032358265.1 Vaucheria bursata
GGCAATTGTTTTCTGCAGAAAGGCAAAATTTGAAACTATCACAAAAACTATTCCAAAGAAGCAACTCATAATGTGAATGATTAGGGTTTAAGGTTTAGGGTTAGAACTTAAGGTTAGATAGATCAGCAATAGCTTTGAATAACTACAATAACAATAATATTGTAGCAGCTTGTAAGAGTGTACATAGCATTCCATAGAACTTTCAATATGCCTATCATAAGTTTAACAATATTTTTACTGAAAAAAGCATGTATAGAACATGAGCATTTTGTCTCACTGTATATATTATGTAATAGTAATTTAATGGCTATTACTATCCAATAGTTCTAACTTTATAGTATCAGATAAATAGATAATACAATAGACATGAAGAAACTGTTGTTTCTATGGCACTATTATTTTGCTACTTTATAAATCAAAAGACGTATAGATTTATGTATATAAATATATATGCACATTTATATGTATGTTAGGAATCCCTAACAGATAACATTTATTTTAACATATTTAAATATCCGTTAACACTTTATTACAAATCAAGGAATGAATTGAATAATGAATTGTGTTTATAATGATGAATTTACCAATTCATTCCTGTCAACGCTTCTACAACATCTACTCTGCTTCAACTTCTGGAATTGTTTTATTATAGTTTGTGGCACAAATATTATTAATTTTTAAGGAGCTTGTTCTTTCTGGTCTTGTTGTGCAATTCTGATAATTTTGCTCAGAACAAGTTAGATTTTGATTAGAAGCCTTACATAAGGTGTATTTACTAATACTAGATGAAACTTCACCAAGTATATCTTCAATATTAAAGTCACAGTTTAGTTTTATGTGCAATGTTAGAAACCTGCAGCTTTTTCAAGTGGGCAACATGCTTTTTTGGCTTTAAACTCAAAGGCTAAATGAATTGAACATTTTAAATAGGGGAGACAATCTGCTAGTTTTGGCTTGGTAACTTAGCAGGGGGTCAGGGCAAATAACATATCTCTCAGAGTGAAACTTGATATCAAGCTGAGTATATTCTATGACAGAATTTTCTACTGCTTAGACTGCTCTTCCATGAAGTTCCTGAATTTTATATTTTCTACCAACTATTTAAAAAAAGATTATACTTGAACTTCTGTGAAAGATGTTGAGCATATGTGTTTTATGTCTTGCCAAGTAATTTGTAATGGAATTATGTTTCTTTAAGAATACATTGGTAGTACGGAAACTGTTCCAAATGGTTGCATGCTTCTTTAAATTGTTCTCCTCTTCTTGTCAAGTGTTGCTATTGATTCTTTTGCATTGGGCTGTTCAACTGACTATGTACATTTGATATTATCCCAGTACATATTTCTGGCAGCTTATATAATCATTCACTTTGAAAGCTAATATTGTTACTTTTGACAATACTTTGAGATAATATTATTACTGCAGACAAGCAATCTGGTTGATTTTGAATATTAGATTTTCAGTTTTTCAAATGTGAAAACAATGCAGAAGAAATCAAGCAATTCACCCACCAAATCGATTGACCAACAAATTAGATCTTAGTATTTTATATATATTTTAATAAGTTTTGTTGAATCAAACGCTAAACTTAAATATGACTTTGAAGGTAACTTTTTTTAACCCATTCCTATTGTAAAGTCTTGAAATATTATTATCATGCAAATAGCACTAAAAATATAGGTGCTCTCCAATAATTCTGACAGTGTGGTACTGCTAGGACATGTATCAACTAAGAGAAGGTTTGATCCAATATTCATCAAGGTACAGTCAAATTTCATACATTTACACTTGTCACATATAAATATTATACCAGACTTTTGCTTTTTAAAAGAGCTAAACGTGAAACTGATTGACATATATAAAAAAAGCTGCTAATGCTCCGCAATATCATTTTAAATTTTGTACTACCAAGTTACCTTATCAAATTTCAATCAAAATAATTATCCTCTATTTTTTCCTTTGATAATGCTAATGCATCATCTCTTTTTCAAGGATTCTCAGGGTTCTAACATAATAGACTTTGTAATACCTAACCATTTTCCTAGAACTTTGAAATATATGTGAGTTGAGAAAAAATTTTATTGAGCTAGAGTAGATTTATCTTAGGTAATTTTTTTATGTTAGATTAATTCTTTCAGGACTGGTCTTGGATAGAATTAAAAAAATTGGCCAGAGAAACTGTGATTATTTAAAGTAACTTTTCATCGTCGCTGAATGATTTTGTTCCTTTTTTGTGCAGAATATCAGAAATGATTTTTGGTGATAAAATTAGATTATTATTCATGTATAGCAGAAGATTGCATCTGTTTTGTGTTTCTCTCTTAAATATCCAAACTGTCCATTTTTTTTGCGTGATGAAGGGAGGGAATGCATTTTTCAGTATCTGATTACTACATTACGCCGCTATAGTGAATGTGATAATAATTGTTAAATTCTACTTACAACTTTATAAAAATAAAAATTTATCAAGGAATGGAAAGCAGACACACTTAAAATCACTGGAGAAGACCTATTTTTTTAAAACATAAACATTTATTGATTGTAGAATACAAAATTGACATCGCTAATGAGATTTCAAAATTCCAAGATATTTTTATTACAATAATTATAACTACTTGGTAAATAAATATATTTCATAAATTGTGAAAATTGCGGTTCACTGGTAAGCTGTTTGAACAACTGACAGGATATAAGTTTTCTTTATGTGTAATTTATCAACTGTAAATGCATATCAAGTTTGCTATGTGTTCACTTAAAAAAGGGTTTAGCCAGAATATTTCAATCCAAAATGGCAATACATAGTGTAGGATAAAACCATGAAGTTTTTCAATAAAAGAATCAAATATTATTTATTTAATTTAACTGATTTTTACTTTGAAGTGCTAATTTTGGTAAGTGAGAGTCTTCAACTGATCCCTGCATTTTCTGTTTACTATTTTTTATGTCAGATTAGATCAAATATTTTATTAGAAAAATTATCTGTGATTATCTAAATATGATGTCCAAGAGAGTATAAAATTAAGTTTCCATACTTTCATATAGGTAGAATAATGGCCTCATTGTATCCAAAATTTACTACTATGGCTCTAGAAGTGTTAAAACTACATCTTCACTAGAATATTGACCAAGTAAAAGTAATGGTTTAAGGGCCCATTGTGCAGGATTCAGGTATTTTCACTTTTCAGGCCTGGGGTCTTATACTGTAATCTTGTTTATCCTTCTGCAAATGTAGCAACTGCCATAACTGATTTATCAAAAAGAAGAGTACTTTCTTAATCCAAATTTTTTAATGGTGCAGTTTTGCAAATATATACATTTTTTTATCATGTTAGCTTCCAGTATTCAATAAACCTGACAAGTACCAAAAATGTGTTCCATTAATTTGTCCAAATCCAACAAATTTTTCTCAAGTAAAATCTTTTTGCAGATGGCTCTTTCAAACACTATATCTCCCACCTGCTAAATTTGCTCAATTTTGTTTGATATATAGAGCTGAATTTATCTTACTTATATAGTCTTATTTGTTTGAGTTCTTGGGTAAATGTATAGCTATGATAATATTTAGAAGCATTGAGATTCAAACCCCAAAATTTTAATGTTACTAATCAATTTTTGTACTGTTAAACCATCATGTCAGGAATTAATTTATAATAGAAGTTAATTCCTTTTTTCGATTTTAGCTGCAGATGTTCCTATTAGGAACATTCTTTATTTTTATGCTAGTCACATTCTCGATAAGTGGCTAGTCATACAATAGGTCTAAAATTAGTAATGTTGTGTTGGAAAAGTGTAATCACTTCTCACAACACAGGTCAAGATATAGTGTATATTTGAGCTGTTACTCTCTTGCATTGTTTGCCTGTTTTGTTGTGTGCCATGACATTAGATCATTGAATTGTAGCAGACAATTGAGGTTTCTCTTCAATATTTTTGAACATAACAGGTTCATCTAAAGGCTGAGTTAAAATCTTAACAAACTGAAGGAAGTGTCCATCCACTAATGAGTGATCTGCACCTGAGTCAACTAAAACATTTACCAATATGACCCCTTGCTCTTCAATCATAAATTTTATACAAAAATATAGATGCTGTTTACCAATTTGAAATATTACATCAGTCAAGTTTCAATCTGTAGGTATTTTATGTTGCTTAGGGCAGGAAGCAATAATATGTCAGCACTCACCACAATATAAACAGAAATTCTCATTTATTCTTCTTAGCCATTTTTGAGAGTTCAATGAACCATAATGTTGTGCAGCCCCTATGATCATATCTTCTACTCCATTATTAATATAGGTGCAGGTCTTGCAAAGATACAAGATGTGTTGGAAAATTCCTGACAAAACTCCAAGTATCTGTTGTTAATGCAAGAGACTAATTTAAAAGATTCAGCTAGATATGTGAGTTGTTTACAGTTACAAAAGGACTGTTTTATTTATTTATTTAGGCCTTGGCAAACATTTCTATCAACTGGGCAGTTGGATTAGTTTAATTAAAAACTCAAGTATTAAAAATCCACAATATATGATACTACAGAATGTCAACCTTGTTTGAGTTTCAATAGCTCTCTTGCTGCTCGTCAAGGTCTATTAACATTACCAAAAGTGATCATAAAGTTCTCAATGAATTATTCATATTTGAACCATATAGTATGATCAGCATGAAAATATGGAAGGGCCCAGTTAAATGCCATTTCCTTTACATAATTGATTGCAAATAATGTCTCAGAGCAGTCATCAAGAAAGCAAAAAATTTGAAGTTCAAAGTATATTTCTAGTTGGATGTCAGGATCTGATCTGTTTTGCCGTGATCTGTTATCAAACTGTGTCTCTATGGACTTAATTCGTCTTATATGTGTATTCTCGTAAAGTACGTTCTCATTAGAGTGTTCTCATTAGAGTGTTCTCATTAGAGTGTTCTCATTAGTGTGTTCTCATAAGTATGTTCTCATAAGTGTGTTCTCATATGCGTGTACTCTTAAGTAGTATTGTGTTGACAAGATTCATTCTTGGCAACACATGAATAGGGATTAATACATTATTGGCTGTGTGTCTTCTTTGGGTTTCTGGTGATGTTTATTATTGGATATATGCATAGTCTTTAATATATTGATTCCTAACATTGGATAAGAAAAGTCTCAGTTTGGTCCTTATCTCCAAAGAGTTGTGCTGATGTATTGACTTTAGGTTCTCTCTGGACAGCATTTTGCAGTACTCTAGGTTGATAATTAGGGATCTTACAAGCTGCTCTCAACTCTTGTTCAACACTGACTTGTTCCTGGTAGAGCTGTGCAATTGCTACATTTGCTCGTTGTAACTACTCAATTAAACTATTCAGCTGTTTATTGGTAAGGTTGCATACCATGACTTAGGACTCTAAACAAAGAACTCAACTGATAAAGTATATTTAAAATTACATTTTCTGTTTGTTGTAAGGCGCTCAATCATGGTTGTCTCTATTCACCTCCTTCTAACAATCCTTTCAGACTTTTGTGGCTAAGGCACAGAGGCCTGTCACTGCTACGGTTAGAGGTAAAAGGGTCTGAAAACCCCAAATTACTAGAGACTTTAGTGAACCTTTCCTACTTAGAAAATATTTTCAGAAGCACACAAATCAAAAGAGTCAAGTCTAAAGATCCAATCAAGGACACAAGGTGCAAATGAAACAGAACAAGGAAGCAAGATGCCAAACAGATGAAAAGCAAAGCAAGGAATTTGAGCCAGACAGAAAAGATCATAGGAGAAAATAGAAACCAAGTGGAATGGTTGCTAGAACTTTGGAATGGAAGCAGAAATACAGAAACTGAAAAGTGCTGAACTATCAGCAAACTGTTGCAAATGTGTTTCAAATAAGACTCAAAACTGGGGCAAAGAATATGTTTACATAAACATAAATTGTGTTGCTAAAAATAAACACTTTACAGCAATACACAAATTTTAAACTTAGCCCATCAACAAAATCCAGCAATGACTTACCATAAACTTAGAATTCCAATATGTAAAACAATGACTTGCCATAAAACAGAATTTGACAGCTATAACATGAAATTAACCGTTAACAAGTTTATTCCTAACACTGCACCTACTAAAAATGAAACTGTGAAGATTAAGTTATTGTTAGAAATCGATTATAGTTGGTTATCAACTATATTTCTTATGTCAAGTACTTGTAAACTTCACTTCCAATCACAGGTTAAGCCTCATGAGTTATTATCGTGTACTCATTCATGTATGATAATATATATATCTTGTTGTATTCTGTTCTACCATTTTATAAAGTATATTCTTGCATGCTATATATTTAAGTCTGTTGTAAAGCTCTTACAAAAAGTACCAATCTGCTTTCAATTTAGCTATGAACATCAGCACACAGTTTCAATATTTTGCCTACTTAAGTATACCTTCTCTTCAACCTCAAATTCTTGGAAACACTCTTTCTATCTGTAAACTCTTTTGACATTTCAGTATTCAATATAAGCTTTTGTCTAGTAGTATAGACATTTTCATTTAGCAGTTAGATATTTATCTAATGTTGGTGGAAAATCTGGGACCGTTCAAAGAAAAAATTAAATAAATTGTTAAAACCATAATTCAAGTAAAAGGAGAAGATTTTAATAGCCAAATGGTACTGAGAATTATAAGGGTAACTTGGTCAAACACAAATTTTTGATCCAATTACATTGCAGATTGTCAGAACACATTTTTAAATATTGCTTTAAGGTTTGATTGATATATCCTGTTTGACCAATCATTTGAGAATCAATGCACTTGAAAGACTCTGAAAAATATTTAAACTCTTCATAAGGGCAGTCCAAAACTAAGGTACAAAGATAAAATCTTGACCTGAAACTATGCAACAAGACAAAGTGTGTAGTCAAAAATATTACAGATGAGCAAGCTAGGAAATTAAATATGGTTAAAGCCTTTGAACACTGTATAAAATGTATCAATTTCCAAAAAACTGATCAGCAGTGACTAAAATTAAATCAAGTTCATCCACTATAGGCAAGTCCATTATCATGTCCATCAATATCACATTTCAAGGGAATTTAAGAGTAGATAAAAAGTGCAATAGACTAGCAGGTTTCTCATGCACAGTTTTCATTGGTACAAGCATCACAAATTAAGTACAAGATATAGTCACAATGACATGCTTGTTGACAATAAGTTTTGCTTAGAAATTGGAATGTTTTTCAGTAACACCAATGTCTAGCTAGCATAGAATTTTTACAAGCTTTCAAAATTTTAAATTTCTACAATTTCAGAATTACCATATGATCCCTACAAGAAGGCAATTTTCAGAATCTTTAAATCCCAGCTTCTTATAGTATTGGCTTATTTGTGAATATTTTCTATGTACCAATATTTAATTATCTAATAGAGTGAGTGTATCAGACAACTTTAACACTGTAGCAATTAATTTTTTTTCATAGGAAGCAGTAGTTGATTCTAGTTGCTGATTTGTTCATCATATCCTCTTAATGTATCATCTGATTCTTCTTGTAAAGCATTAGGCTTTCCCTCCCCCTTTCAATGGAATAGTTATTAGGATAACTACTACTAGTTTCTTACTCTATGTGTTAACTCCTTACTTATTACTTCTACTCTACTTCCAATTTTACTGTCTTTAACCTAAATTAATATTTTGCATATTACCATGTACAAAATACTCAGATTTGTAAATCCTTCTAAACCATTATTGCAAATAGACCTTTATTGGTTTAATCTGACCATTTGTGTTGTCAGTAAGCTTACTAGATTTATTTGCAATTTGACAAATGTTCTTCAACATTCAGAAGGACTATTTGTATCATCTTTCCATACATTAATATTATAGAAAAGTTTTCAAGCTTTCAGTCTACTATAATCACTGTTCAACTCCTACACTATACTCAGCGTAATTGATGTTAATCGTATAGTAGAGAATAATATACTTTATTATACCTATATCTTTCTTCTTTTGTCTTTTGTTGCTGCTACTTGTTGTCATTTGCTGCTCTGGGAGCTGTTGTTCTCTTCTCCTCTGATATCAACAATGGTAAGAATTTGAACATTAAAATCACATAGGAATAGAGATCAATGACCTTGACAGCAATTTAATTTCTTTGCCTTGGAGAAATATTGGAGGCTTAAATGATCAGTATAGACTATAATACATTCAGTATTACGTAGGAGTAGAGGTTGCCACTAATAAAATCAAGCGATAACTGCTGCAACTTCTTAGTCATGAATTTTGAAGTTTATTTCTGAGGTATATGGTTTCATGAGTAGAAAGCCACAGGACATAAAATTCCATTGTGATACTGGGATAAGACTCTTTCAAGTGCAAAATCTGAGCCATAGTCTCAATAATACATGATTTCAATGTATACAGAAAAATAGAAAATGGTAGAATTAAATTAATTTTTCAAATCTGAAAAGTTTTATTTCATTTATCAGACCAGTCAAAGTTAGTATTTTTCTTCAAATGTTTATAGGTGGTATTGCTAGTTGCATTTAGTTTGGAATGATCATTTGATAAAAATTTGCAAAACTCAGAAATGATTGCAACTCTTTGAAAGTAGTTGTAGTTGGCTATGACAAAATAGTTTATACCCATTTTTCCATTGCCATTTCAGCATCAGAGTTAGTATAACCAAAAAGTTAGAATTTTATAACAGAAAATTCACATTTGTTCAGTTTTGCATCCCATAGTTTTTCTTTTAGAGATTGCACAATTTTACCAATGTGAATTATATAATACTCATGTTTTTAGAATTGGTTAAAATATCACTAAGACAAAGTACATAGAAAATGTTTTGAAATTCATAAAGAATATTGTTCATGAAGTGTTAAAATACTGTACAGGCATTAGCAAGGTCAAAAAGCATAAGCTGATGCTCAAAATTATTAAAATGGTAAGGAAAAGCTGTCTCCCATTTATCTTCTTTGAGAATTTGAACTAAGTTGTAAGCATTTTAGAGATAAATATTGGTGAAGACATTCTCTTTTGAGAACTAGTTCAATATTTCATAAATAAAAAAAGCAGACAATGATTCTTAATGGTCATATTATTCAATATTTTATTACCAATCATATAATAAAGTTTTTATTCTTCTTGATGATTGTTAGGAAAAAACAAACACAACAAACAACACAAGAACAGAAATAGTATTTGATATTAACCTACATGTGTTGCTAAAAGTGAGGTAACTTTTGCAACACACAAAAAATAGTAGCATGAAGAATAGGGTTTAGTTCAGTTCTTTAAAATATCTTGGAACTGAAACTGAAACCAAACTAGAACCAAACTAAAACCAAAATGAAAACATGGACAAACCATACTGCAGCTACATAGAAATAAGAACTAACCTTTAATAGAGTTAGTTTCTAGCAATGGTAAATAATGGAGCTTTAGCAGAAAAAGCTGAATGCCTTATATATCCTCAAGCCAATTGTTTATCTAAAACACTTTCTCAAAGTATCCAAATTTGATTTAGAAAGAGAGTATATAGGATCCTAAGGAACTTTGCAGTCCTTCATGAATTCTATGGAAATGTTATACTTCCAATGTCCCGGAAGGATGTCAGCTTCTTTAAAATCTGTCCTATATTCACGGTATTTATTCAACAAAATACCTCATGTTTCATTCATTTCTTTTTGGATAGGAGGAATAGTTTCATATCACTCTTCAGCAGGATTATCAATAGATCTAATAATGCTTTTACTATTCATTTGATTAGATTTACTATTCTGAACAATAGCATTACTAATCAACTTGGATGACTGCTTCAAATCAATGTTTTGCTCAGGAAACATAATTTAGTGAGTTTCCACTCAATTATATTATCAATATTTCTTAACCAATCTAAACTATGAACTATAGACAAATAATAAGTCCTAACAGGGTAAAGTATAAGTGTAAATATTATATGGTTTAACTATAATTCACAATTTAAAAATACAAACTTGGGTTACTTCATGAGAGCATACTACCATCAATAACCTCTGAAACAAATGGCTGCATTAAACAGTGCTCATTTAGCTTCATTGTTCTAGCTGACACTTTATCCACAGTTACATTCTGAACCAGAATCTGTAAAAGCTAATATGTCAATCCACAAACTGTCCAAAACAAATAATTTCAAAGGTACATATAAATGAACAAAATTTTTACTCTTCAAAGTAGTACTAAGTTATTCAAATTTAGATTGCTGAGACTAGGTTTTCCATATGGCAGCTCTCTTTCCCCCACCATCAAGCACTCATATTTTTTAGATGTTGAGGCTTTATTGGGCTTCAATCTATCCTGTGATTGTAGGACTCACAATACAGACAGAGTTGATTTTCAATATTCTAAGTCTTTCTTCAGGTGTTAACAAATCATGGAGATCAATTAAACCACTTACTATTGCACCACAATTTGGGGAACTATTTTTATGGGATTTAATCTTCAAAACAGAAGAACAAGAAGCATATTTCAATTTTTTTTAAATTTCTGCAAATCGGGCTAGAAAATAGCTGATTGACAAACATATTTTAATTTTCTTTTTTAGCATTGTTAAAAAAGACAACTTTCAATACAGATTGCAAGGGTTCAATATTCATCAATAGAGTTAGGTCAATCACTCTTACAAATTTCATTTTTTACTTCATCTTTTCATGCTTGACAAAAAAACTGAAACTAATGATTATTTTGAACATTAACTTTCTATTGCAAAACTTTGGAAATCAGAAACTAAGGTGGATGTAGAACAATGATGCTGACATAAAGATAGTAGCTTGCACTATGCCTGATGATGGCAATTTGCATTGCCAAAAGTAATTGCAAAAAAACTTGAACTGACCAAAGGATGGGAGCATCAAGTATTCTTTCTTGGAAGGGCAAGACTCAATCAAATTCCAAGTCTCTAAGAGAAGGAACAGTATAACAAATGCATATGGAATCTGAATAAAATTAATTGGGCTGTACATGGAAAAATTTTCTAATTTCTAAGAAGAAGAAAAGGACTCCTTTTGATTGCCTGTAAAAATTCTTGATGGACAGCTTTAGGTTCCTTTTGAACTTCCGATCTAGATAACAGATTGAAAAACTGATTACTTAAAGACTTCAATTACTCCTGTTGTGAGTGTAGTATATCTTGCATGATGGTAAAGAGCTAAAAAATTACTATAATTTAATGATTCTGGCAAGAAATGGTGATGTACATGTGGAAGAGAAAAAAAAGCAAGGAATTGTACAAAGTGAAATGATAAGAGTAGAATGAAACAAGAAATAGAACAAGAAAAAGTGACAAGTAAAGGACTAGGAACAAATAAAACAAAAGCAAGAAATCAAATGTAGATTAGTTGCTTCTAACAGTGAATGAAAATGCAACTTGTACCTAAAACCTGTGTACAAACTCCCTCTAAATCTAACAAACAGACCAACATCTATGTTAGATATATATAGATACAAACTAAGAACATTGATAATAACTACAAATATTGATACTAATGCACATTTAATCAAAATATGCAATAGTTCATATCTAGATCCTAACAGAACCAGAAAGTTCAAAAGAGTAGAACATGCCTAATAGTGCTACACAGCAATATTTTACTCTTAAATTGAATCTATTT
>JAULBW010011131.1:0-11577 GCA_032358265.1 Vaucheria bursata
TATCCCATTGGCTGCTTTTGTGAAGAGTCATCAGAATATATGGAACAGAACATAAAGTATAGAATATTCTGGAACATACGGATCTAAGGCATTGTTGTAGTCCTAACAATAACATGCATAAGCAAATGCACAGTGATTTGTCACACCTCTGTGTGTCAAGACTTTTAAAAAAAGGAAAAGGATTAAAGAAATAAGAACAGAACAAGTAAGATAGATAACAAGAGAGAAAAAAAGAAAAAATGGAATGCAAGTGTATTGACTTTAAATGTATCTCAGTTAAGAGATATGTGTGCATGTATGTGAATATATATGTGTTTCCACTAATGACAATAAAACATGATGACATATAAAAGAATAGTTGATGACTAGCCTAATTCCCATTGGCTGATTTGTGAATAGTCACCAAGAATAAAAACAATATCCTATTGGCTGATATTGTGAAGAGTCCAAAATACATGAAACTGAACATAAAGTACAGGATATTCTGAAACATGCGGATTTAAGGCATAGTTGTAGTCTTAACACTGTGCTTGCTGAATGATGTAAGATAAAAAGGTGAAGGCAGCTACAGAAGTTGTTGCCTGTGCAGAGAATGTGGGTTGTGCTTAAGGTTGGTTACCATCTCATAGTCACCTTTTCAGAACTAAAGGCTGGTGCTGGAGGTGCACTGAGTAGGTGAACTGTTGGCAGGCGCATGAATGATGTAGGGTTTACACAGCAAAAACCTTCCTGGCACTTTATGGAATGCACGACAAAACGGAATGCGCTTTTGAGGGATTGTCAGGAATGTAAAATACAACATAAACACAAGGAATTTGTGACAGAATACGTATATTATTACATTCTAAATTGCGTTGATAGAGGTGGGATAACTTCATCAACACAACAAAATATTACTTACTGAAACTTGTTCTTATCATTCAAATGGGAACTTGTTCTCATAGTCAGAACTGAAACTTCAACATAGCATCAGGAAAAACGTACTGCAGCTACAGAATAGAATTAACTCAGAGGTTAGTTCCTAACAGGGATGTGTTTGTGGGACTGCTTCTTCAGAGTGGCGGTGGATTGACTCGCAAATCAAATTGGCTGATGAAGTCTCATTCCATCCGTACGTGCTGCATTGCAGAGTTTGGAGAAGGAGGGGTGTTGGATGCAAGCTTGTAATCCTGGAACAAAGGGACAAACAGTTTACTGCAATATGCGCACTGTATGTCACCAGTCTATCGCAGTTCATGAGAATTCCCGGCTCTGCCAAAATTTATCAATTCTGCACTTTCTTGAGGTGCTTACATACTGCAGGTATCAGACGTATCGTGTGTGACAACGTGACAATTCACAAGTTCCGAGTGGTTCACTTGATGCGAGTTAAACATGTGATAATATTCCTTCCCCCGTACAGCCCTTTTCACAGCCGTTGAGCTTTTCGTCAGGGCACTCAGAGCACGATTTCGTCATCACATTATGTGCGATTTTCAAATAGAACGGTTGCTATTCACTGCATTGATTGGGCGCATTAGAAACGGGCAGATTTAGCATGAGATATTCGAAAGATGCAGGAACCGATGGTGACGTTTTTTGCACTTCGGAATAAATATTTTTTGCAGACATTGAAAAATTTAGAACAATAAGTTCGTGAAAAATATAATAAATTACTCATAACCATACTATTTTTATAAACATTAAAAAATTTAGAATAAATTTATCAAAAGAATAGTAAATTACACGTCAACAGCTTAAGAATTCTAATGATGTCAAAGTGCATATTATGTTCTGTCATTACGCGCTCAACAATGCTCCACAGGGAAATTTATTTTGTACTATATCAACGACTCAATTGCATATATTTAGTGTTTTACTTATAAGGGTTAAGACATTCCGACGTTCAAGGTTGAACATGAGCAGGCAACATCTCGCAGTTAGTGGAGAAATTATGGCGTGGCAACGCATTAGTTCTGTTATATTCATTTTCAAATCGTGTTTCTCTCATTCCAATAGAGTTGAGGGATTCAGACGAAATACAATCTACGAATCTTATCGTTTTCATGATCTGATTTTTTTAATTTAATTTGGAGTTAAGTTTGACGCCAGGCTTCCATAGTTCTCTGTCGCAATTGTCTTTGTTGTGACGCCTGATTTGGGCTTAAGTTGTCATTCACATAGGCAGTATTTAAATTCAGAAGATATATAACTATTTCTAGGCTCTTTAAGAACTAAAAGATGGCATTAGATGATTACGAGTTTGGGCCAATATTGCTTGCTCTTACGGTGGGTTTGCTAGCGCGGTCAACCTATTTTAACTATTTGCCCTACACAGTTTGGCTACTTTTGGGCGGAATAGTTGTTGGCGTAATTTTCACAAAGTCTCCATCAGTATTAAACTCAGGCTTAAAGAATAGCACTTATGACTGGATCAATTTGGATCCAAAGGTACGTCGTGTGCGCATATATATATGCCATTGAAATGTAGGTCATCATAAAAATTGGTGTAAAAGTACATTTTATAATGTTAAAATATATGAGTATTTTAAGTTGGATAAATGCACTTGTTACTCTTCGGCTCTTAATTAGTTAATTATGATGAACGGTCATCTTTTACAATAGTCTATGAAATGTTTAATATCATTAACCACACTAGTACCAGAAATGGATTGTATGCTAAACAAGTAATGCATCTTTTACATTTAAATTATTATATTTATTTAGTTCACTACCATTACCAGGGCTGGGTTATATTCAGAAACTATGCAGCATAGTACTATTACTGGGGTAATAATACTACTGCAAATTAAAATTTCAATATATTGATGCTTACTTACAAAATCGAAAAGTGGCTCGTTTGAAATGAATCTTGAAAAGTAGAAAGTATTTTTGCTACATTTATATCAAATTTCCAAATTACTTATCATCGAAGAACTTTTATAATTTTTTGGTTTTGACATTTAACTTAACAAAAATGATTAGATGTTACTACCTGGGACCTGGATAATACATTTTTCAAATAGGTATTGTAAAAAAGGTAATTGTATGAAGTTATCACAAATTTTCAAGAATTTTAACTTTAATTGTTTTGTTTTTTATATGATATAGACTTTAATGACAGTTTTTATTCCCATTTTGGTATTTGCAAGTGCATGGTCAGCGCATGGTAAGTCATATTCATACTAATCGCTTGGTGGCAAACTTATAATACTAAATCTTTTTTAGCAATTTTCCCTTAAATTTTCCTTCTATTTTATGTAGAACACTCATTTCAGAATTACTACTATTATTCGTTGTGTAAAATTCGTGGAAATTTACACATTTGGTATATTAGCTGAATTTTTCAAAAATTTCTAGCCTCTTTACATATAGGACATTGCTGTTCCTACTCTTCAATTCTACTATTTTAGTGAATTTCATAGAGTTTCACAGAAATATTTTTCGTTTCAACATAGAGATATTGCTTTTCATCATTTTAAAATTTTATTAAAGTTTTAATAAATTTTCACTGAATTTTACTAAAATTTTTATTCTTTCATTATGCAGGTCACTTGCTCAGACGGCAGATATGGCAAGTTTTATGGCTGGCATTTCCAGCTGTCCTATTTAATTCTTTATTAACTGGGGTGTTAATAAAGTACATACTACTCTACGACTTTGAGTGGTTTTATTGCTTTTTACTCGGAAGTATTCTATCTCTTACTGATCCAGTAGCAACTGTATCACTGTTGAAAGAGTTAGGAGTAAGTGAAGTATTAAGTACGCTAATTGAAACGGTATCCATTTTCAGTGATGGATCGGCTCAAGTGCTGTTTCACGTATTTCTAAGTGCTGTAGAAAATCATGCATTAGCAGTAAGCAAAATTCCTATACTCTTTATCAGGTACATTTCTTAAATGAATCTAATTACTAAATGTGATAATAGAATGCATGCATGTAATGTAAAAATACCACATATCTGGTCTTGTTATATATTCGTTTATATTTTGATTAAGACAGTAGAATATAGTATACAGTCTAGTATACTAGCCGCTGTTGAAATGTTTGGTATTTTACTGGCTGTATCAAAATTTGCTATATTTGTTTTTATCAATTCTTACTAGTATAACAAGCAATTCCACTGTTGATCATTTAAATTTGTAGGTTAGTTTTATTTGCAGCCCCACGTAATTTTTTCGCATAACAATGGCCAATATTTTATATTTCATTAAATTTTAATTGAAAACTTTAGCTTGCATGTAGTAAAATTCAAATTATATAAATAGTTTTTTGAACAAAAACTTGCATTTAAAATTTGTATTAATTATGATAGCATTTAAAATTTTGCTTTTTATGGCTGATTTGGTAATCATGGATTGCACTTTTTGAAAAAATGAACTTATAGATAAAAAATGAACGTGTCGAGCTGACTGCTAAAATATATGATTTTACAAACAATAAATGCATCACTTATGACAAAGAATTATCATGCACATATGTACGTACATTATTTCAGATTTACAGTGGGAGGAGTAGTGTTAGGGTTGGGGTTAGGGTTTATGGCTTCGCAAGCGTTACGTCTTATTGTTAACGATGCATTAGCAGAGATAACATTAACACTCATTATGTGCTACAGTGCTTGGATTCTTGCTGAAGACACTATCATTCAAGTACGTACATATGTAGTCATTTAGTAATTATCGTTGCTAGCAATATAATGCTCTAATAATATATAATTGATTGCATGTTTTTATATGAAAGAGAATTGAGTCCAGAGTCTTCAACATACTTCCCTAAGAAGAGCAGGCTTGCAACCAGCAGTACTTAAGGTGCACAGTACAACTTAACTAGTTTCTAAGAGCCATAGAGCTCTTTCTGCAGTCAAGTTCATTCATCTTTATTTGATAAAAAAAAATTGAAATAATACGAAATTACATTATGGTCAAGTCTGAATGACTGTCCTGAATATTTTCAAATAAAAAAATTAATATGTATACATATATCCAACTTCCCCCAAATACAGTACCTACGTGTGGGTTTGAATCCCACTCTGGTCACCAATAGTAATATATTGTTGCTTTGATGATTCCAGAATATAAGCATTGTTTGTTGTATATTTTGCTATAATTTTTTAGGTATGTGGAGTTTTAGCTGTAGTTATGCTGGGGCTTACATTGAGTAGAAATGGCAGACCATTTGTGTCGCCAAGTGTTCAACAGTCATTGACCGATTTTTGGTATCTGTTGGATTTTATTGCTAACACTGTGATTTTTTTCATTGCCGGACTCATAATCATGTATGTTGAGCAGTTTTTTAATGTTATCAGTATTATGTGGACTAATGCCACAACTTTTACATTATTATACCCGAAATGTATTGTTTATGGGCATACTCAATGATATTCGTCCAATTAGACTTTCATACAAAAGACATTGAAAATTGAATGTTTTCAACGTGCAAAAAATTTGCAAAGTACTATGTGTCAAGATTTATCTTTGATGGTGCACAGAGGCTATAGAGAGACAGAGTTTAGACAAATAAAACAAATGATAGTAATGGTTTACAGTGCAAAATTCTCCTTCCACATCAATAATGTTCTAGAAAGGTCTTTTATTGCATGTAGAAGAATTGTTACTAGTATATTAGATTGTATACTATACTAGTTTTGTATTAATGTAAAGTAACATGTGACTAAATATAGCTAGTAATACCTTAACACTCTCGAGGCCATAATTATAAATCTTCCCCACTTTTAATGTTATATATAGACCTTGTGGTTTATACACGTATACCCTTGAAGTATTTCTGTAAGATTTTTACGATGGTTTTATTATAACTTTAGCAGCAATCTTCTACCCTCGCATTGGATTTGATTACCAATGAACTGTTTATGTATGAAATTATTACCTACATTTTCTGTGGTTAAGCAGTTTAAATAAGTAACTCACTATAAATACAAAATTTATCTCTATAGCAGCTATTACGTCAAAAAGATATATATATATATATGTATACATAGATGTACGCATATAATTTGAAACTAATCTTTTGAAATTGATATCTAAGAAATTCCATATATTTTTGAAAGAAAACTTTGAATATAAAAATCTTTATTTTGAAATGGTTTGAATTTCCAAGCATGTGCATGTATAAAAATTAGTAATATGAAGGTTTTGTATATGAAAATATAGAGATTTATTTTGTTTTCAGGGGACAAACAATGGAAAAAAAAATTACTGCTACTGATTGGCAACAATTATTTTTGCTGTACATATTGCTGTATGTTGTACGTTTTTTATCAGTTCTTCTTTCTTGGCCTATCCTAAAGAAAACTGGATACGGGTATGTAAATAGTACTGATTTTTAATTATTTTGTGTGTCTGGATGTATTATTTTATCTGCAGTAAACTTCGGATATAATAATTTTGCTTTAAGAAAATTTTTGCTAATAACAAGCAAAATGTGGAAGTAATATTGTGCCCAAGTTCAGCGCCAGATTTTCAGATATGATAAATTTGTATGGAGCACCGAACTAATTTATTATATTCGAAGTTTATGCATGTGCAGTTATATCATATATTATATCAGTATGCGCGCTTTAGCATATATATATATATATGTTCCTAGGCAAAGCAACAATTATGATTTTCATTATTTATTTTTACTAGGTATTGCATTAGCCATGCATTATATGATTACTCATGAATATTGTATTGATGCTGACTAGTTGACTCCACATTTATTGTATAGCAGCCTTTATTGAAACACAGCCATAGAATCTGTTCTTAGAACATTATTCTAGAAAAATCACAAGTTGAAATTGAATGCTTCATTTTTCATAATATGCTATCTCTCTCTTCTCTTTTTGTATGCTATCTTTGAGATCCATCATATAAGGACTTTAATACCTCTGATGTCTGTATGTATTTTTTGTATAGATTATGCATCTGTACATATTTTTCTTTACTTTGTATTAAAGTCCAAAGTAGTATATGTGCTTTCTTTGTAGTAAAACGTATAAATGCATGTGTATGCATACACATAATTTTTCTTGATTAATCGAATACAAGAAATATATCAATAATGAAAAGTATATATGTCGTTTTGTGGGTAAGCTAGTAGAATACAGACTTACATGTATACGTACGTGCCAATTGTATTCAGATCAGAGAAAACATATTTTTTACTTAAATGAACATTTTTAAAATGGCTGTCTGCACTATTTTTTTTCAGATAAATAAAAATATCTCTGTTTAATTATCACTTTTTGCCTTTATCTTTTACCCAGGATGAATTGGAAACAGGGTGCTCTGATTGTACATGGTGGACTCAGGGGTTCTATGGCAGTGATTTTAGCCCTTATCGTGGATGGAACAGAAGAGGTTATATATATTATAATTATTTAATATTTAAGCGCATATATCTGTGTAAACACATTTTTGTGCTTATGTCTCTATAATATATATTTAAATGCATACATGATATTTGTGTACACATGTAAAAGCTTGATTTATAAATATTTGTTCATTTTTAAAGTCTCTGTATGCATGCACGCACATATACATTATATATATGAAATTAGAATTATGAATATTTGTTCATATTTTCATGGCCTATATATGCATATGAAATGTCTGTTTTACTTGCAAAGTTAAAATTTAGTGCACACAACGTTAGTCTATATATTCAAATATCACATTATATATATGAATATATGCATAAATAATATTGCAATGTCGATTTGTATCAATTCAAAAGTGCATTTTTTGAATATTTTTATATACCAGTGCACAATTTTTTTTCCAAAATTAATTGTTCATATACGTATGTTTGTTTGTACGTGTGTATTTATAATCTAAGTTGATTTATTTTAATTTTTTGAATCATTGAAGCTTGATGAAAGTGCTCGCGATAAAGTGGTATTTTTGGTTGGAGGAATAGTAGTCTTGACTCTAATACTCCAGGGTAGTACAACTAAGTTGTTAGTGCAGATATTAGGCTTGAATCTATCAACTGAAGCACAGTTACTCGCCTTTAAACGCGAATGCTTGTCTCTGGAGCAAGCATTACAAGATGACGTTACACGCTTTCAGGTATATATAAAAGTGCCTTTTCTTCATCCATATATGTATATTTATGAAGATCTTTGGTAGTGCACCGGTGTTCCGTCTTCATAATGATATTTACATAAATACTGATGCATATATTATATATATATATATATATATTTGTATCTACAATCTAATTCTCAGTGTAGCAATACGATAATATTTGGTAGTCTATATACAATTTAAAAGCTGAAAGTCAAATTGTTACACATTGAAATTGAGTGTTATACACTGGTGCCATCTCTACACATGTTTTGCGCTAATCCTCTGCTCTAACTGAAAATTTATAAACAAAGGGTTTTAAACTTGCTGCTGATTGAGTCGTATTATTTGCTTTGCATGATTGAATTATGTAAAATTAATGGCTGCACATTAAAACTGCAATTTCTAGGAATTAACGTTTAAAAATTGTTGGTTACAAATTAATTTTAATGGTATTATCAATTCTAATGATATTAATATGAGATTTAAAGAATGCATCAAATGTTTAAAAAATCAACAAAGGAATTAGATAAATAAATGCAAAAGGTGCTTTGCAATGGTATAAGTAATATTACACTTTTATACCTTAACATTTCTATTTTTTATTGCTAATAGCAGCGTTATATTGGCAGTTAATAACAGTGTTATATTGACTGTAAATAGCAGTATTATGTGAGATGTTCATGACAATGTTATGTGGACTGTTAATAACCGTGTCATTTCTTTTTTTGTAATTAGGAAGATGATTTTTTGGCGGAAGCTGATTGGACGGCTGTGTGGCGTTATTTGCCTCTTTTCACCCCAGAAACGTATTGGCTACGTATTACTGGTGGGCATATTTTCCTAACCGAAGGAGAAGTGGCAGATGTTATTTTAGCAGCAAAAAAATCATTGAAACATAAAGGTTCTACCGATATGCATGATATTGAACTAGGAGAGGACCCTGATTTGGTGAGGAAGTTCGTCCTAATGCTTATGATGACTGTTTACATTTGTGACACAATGTATCTGTGTTTTCATCTAACCTACAATGAAAATTGTGCACATTCATCATATTTTTAGCTTGATATGAAATTCTCACTGTGTAAGTGATGAAACGGTAGTATCGATGATATAACATACTGGTAGTAATAATAAAAGTATAGCTCAATATTGTTACAACGATTTATATTATATATAGAGTCTTTCTAGCTACTTCATCATTTATGCTAGAATTATTATAGAATATTCTGCCTGGTACATTAAGTAGTTGTAGAAAGAGTATGTAGTCTAATAGGATCTGCCCATGTGTTATCTTACAGAAACACTTGAAAAAACGCAATACAACCTAATGATACTGATATATGATAGCTGTTTAGACATTGACCAGATCCCTCTGTTATGATTAGGTTCTGTTGATGCTGAAAAAAAGATAATTCAGTAATAGCAATCGTTTCATTATTTAAGCATAAGTAATTATAATCCTAGCATGTAAAAGAGCATAGCTACTCAATATTCACTTGAATCTAACCTACTGAGGACCTATTCGGGGTTCCAATATTATTACCAAATATGCCGAAAGAATATTAATTGTAATCAAGATGATTCAAATTCACATTTTTAGTGGTGAGACATCAAATTCATGTTACAAATTGATTTTTCTTAGCAACTCAAAGTTCAATGTACAGTTCAGCTCTTACAGTTCAATTCATTCTTTATTTTCGTTCATTTTATTTAGTTCGAAAATATCTGCATTTACTTTTTCATTAGAATGTATATGAAAGTAAAGTTGTAGAGTACAAACATAGTAAAATAATTTTTTAAATTGGCATTTTCTGTTAGGAGTATGACACCCAGAAGGTTAAAGTTGCTGGGATTTTGAATAAATCTTGGCTACAAAAAGTATATGATTTCCGAGGGAATTATGGTAGGAAATATCTTGATTTGCCGTCAATTCTGCGTGGCATGTGGCGTAAACATGCTCAAGAATTTGGGAGTTCTGCATTTTCCATCTCTCATTTGGTATAGCTCATATATACATTAGTAATTTTAATATTTTTCAGATTAAAGTTTATACTTTTTAAGTTGCGCTTTTTAAATAGTATGTACTTTTGTATTTTAACTTAAAGTTTGAATTTGAAATGCTTCATCTTTAAAGTTTCAAGTAGAGTTCTTTAAATTCTATAGATTTTTTTCAAATTTTAATATTACATATTTTTAAGTGTTTGCATGCCTATTGAAATACAATTTTTGGAATGTGAACTTTGATTTTTAATATATTTTTAACTCAATGTGCGTGTACATAAATACTTTATTGAGTAAAAGCTATATTAATTTCAATTTCATACGCTCTCTTTAAAATATATTTCATCTTTATTGAGTTAATATTTTTAGATTCATTTGAACTCTTTTTGAAATTTTATTTTCAACCTGAAGTTGATACAGTTTTTTTATACCAAAAGCAGCATTGTTAAAATATGAATTTATCCTTTTATTTACAATTTGATTTTATTCTGTTTTGAATTTTTTCAAATACCATTTTTCGAATTGGATTTGTTTGTAATTTTATGAACTTGGTTTTATATCATTTATGTTTTTGATTTTTTTCATATTCTGAATTTAAACTTCACTAGGAATTTCAAGGGTTGAGCTTAGGTGCTTTTCTCAAAACTAGAATGACTGATATCGTATGTGACATTTCTGGGGATCGAACTGCTGATATGGAAGGCAATAGACACAATTTTGATCATGATTGGGAAATGGGATCTGTTCGAATGTTACCACTTGATTCCCTTCAAAATCAAATGCGATCTCAGCGTCCTTTTTTGAGAAATGTTGTTGGAAGATTATCTGATGAGAAACAATTTGTATTTAGGTGGTGTACGCATACATACCGATACATGCATGCATGCGTAGAGCACATTTGAGATTCCATAAATCGATGGCCTACTAATGCTTTATTCTATTACTTGTTAATTTAACACTCCATCAAGTTTGTTTGCTTATGTATATTGATCTTTCTAATGTAATGCATTCAATTAATAAGCAATTTTTGGCGAAACTGACAGTATATCTACTATGCAACATATGTATAGATCTACCTGTGTACATGTACAATGGTACACAAAATCGATTTATACATGCATGCATACGCATATAACCTGTACTTACAAACAATACATGCATACATAAACGTACTTAAATGCAAACTGAAAATAATTTATTTTGAAATTTCATTCTAAGTTGGTACTATTTTTTTCGCTTTCATTGTATATGCGCAGTTGAAGAATTTTTTTTCAAATCAACAGCTAATCTCAACAAGATGTGAGCCTGTTACAATCTCACAATTCTTTTGATTACAATCTTTATGGTAAATTTTTGCTTAAATTTATATTTGCATGTAATTTTTTTCATTTTTGTCGCTGTTTAACTTCTAGATCAAATTCGAAACCAGTATGGAAGGAATATCATGGTCTTGCAGAGAGCGAGTCGGCGAACATGGAAAGGTTAATTCAATGGAGGCTGCGGTACTTAGAAGCTCTTCGAG
>JAULBW010011142.1:0-11576 GCA_032358265.1 Vaucheria bursata
ATGTAATTTTGAATGTCAATATAAAGTTAAACAGGAAGATATTACACGTGAAGCTCATAATTTAAGTTTTTTATTTGATTGTATTAATATGAAATGGATTTATATTGAAAATAATATATCATTTCCAGATAGAAGTTTATATATTGGAGCTAATTATAAAGCAGATTTTACTGTTATTTAACACGAATTAATGTATCAATCATTATCATTTATAATTGTACCCAAGTTATGACCTCAACACAATATTAATAATTCCTATACATTTCAATGTTAATAACAATTATTCCTTTAACAATATTTAAGACAAAGCTGAATTAATTAGAGAATTACAACTTCTAACGACAATAGCAATATTAATCAATCTTTAATTGCATGTGCTACTAAAAACCCATTAATATCGATAATGAATTCAACTAACAGTACAGGTAATGATCGCAATTTAAGAATTAAGGAAAACAAAATATCCATATTGTAATCATTTCTGGACAATAATAACAGATATAGTAACTAACTAGCGCATACAAAATAGCGCAATAAAGTGCAAATGCGTTTAGTAGAAAGACACAGAGTAAAACAAAAATGCATAAAAGGCACAAGAAAAAAAACAATAATAAATAACGAATTAAACAATAATATTTACTCATATTTAATTGAAACGAATCCAAATACAGTAATATATATTAATATATATCAAAAACATACATTGTAAATAGATTCAAAACTGCCGTTGAATTTCTTATTGTTTCTTTGGATACAAAATAAATTCTTTATCTTAATACACATTATACTACAACTTGTATTAATATAATGCATTTAAACATTAATTTGTACTTGATTTCTATTTTTTTTATTTCTATCTTCAAAAAACATGAAATCAATTAAGAAAGTACTGGCAAATACTAATGCTTTAGCTTTAATACTTAATGTTTTAGGAAAATTACAAGCAAAATTATCAGCATTACTAAGAAAAGCTTCTCTAACAATACCACCCCATTTTTTAACTACATTACCTATTACTAATAATTCTTTACTTCCTGTATCAGCTGGTGGAGGACCTAATAATTTAAATTCAACATCTCCAAAACATGGAATTGTACAACAAGGACCTTCAATTGATAATAATATAGCACCAGTTTCATCAGTTAAATCATACCTAATTACAAATACAAGTTTATATACCGATAAGAAATGATTTAAAGTTAGTAATAGGAACATTATATCAGTTTTCAACACATTTATGCATTGATAAATAAATAAGGAAGAATTTAGCTGTTGAATTATAATTACCAAGGTTTCCATAATGACCATCTTTGTTTAACATGTCCAATAACTTGATTATTAATATCATGTACTTTCATATCCTGTAAACAGCAAAAATTTAATGGTAAACCAAATAATGGATGCCAAGCAGAATTAAATCTATAAGGACGAGTTAATTTCATAACAACTCTACCAGCTGGATCAAAACAATTTATTTCAAATGGTCTAAATGAACCACAACATTGACGAGTACAACAATCAGTATTCTCTTGAGCCCAATATACTTGTAAACCTTGACTATTTAAACATTGCCCTATAATAACAAATTAATACGGTAGATTTACAATAAGAAACAGACAATGTTAGCAAAACGAGGAGACTAGAAATAAATGTGTGTTGGATAATGAGTTGCTTAATGTTATAACTTACATTTTTGGTTAGCTTCCCAATTAGTAACTTGTTCAATTAATTGAGGTTTTTCCATTGCCCATATTTGATCTAATTCTAAGAAATATTCTAAGCCGTCTGGTGTACCGTGTGGAACTGAACTTTTATTTGGTGGTTGCATAGCTAAAACTGCTTGTCCAGGTCCGCCTTGTCCAACGTTTGTTAATACAGCTTGAGTTACTGGTTGTACAGCACCAGCAGATAATAATTTAGTTTTATCATTATATTGAGCCATTCTTGTAAATAAATTTAGGAATATATTGTAGGTTCTTGCAAACTTGTTAGTGAGTAAAATGACCTTTAATGTTAATTAGTATATTGGAATTTCTACCCAAACTAATGTGCTGTATTGTGCGCATTAATCAGATGCTAAGTCGCACAAATATTCCTCAGAACTTTCAGTCCGAATCAGTTATTCACAAAAAATAAAAGTAAAAATGGCACTAACCTACACATTCTATTATGCTTATTGTATTATCTATAAACAATATTTGGTATGAAATACCGCAGCGCAAAGCATAAAGCAAAAACCCAAACTAAACTAAAATGCAAAATACTATAACAATTACAAATACAAATAATGATTGGCTAGCGTGCAAAAGTTGCAGATTTTTAATTGTTTATTCTGTTATTGTAACCTATTTGCGGGTTGAACAAAACTAAATCCATTGAAAGCATCTTGTGGTCCTAATGTTTTTGCTAATTCTGATTCTGGAATAACCGAATCTTTAACTGGTTCATTAGTAAAACTAGGATCAAAATATTTAGTACTAGTACCATCTTTACTTTGTATTTGTGGTCTATAATCTGGTTGAATTTGTTTTTTCTGTAATAAATCCCATGAAATTGATTCAAAATAAGGATGACATTTAATATCTTGTACATCATCTTTACTACCTAATCTTTTATTAGGATCTCTATTTAATAATGCAACTATTAAACTTTTACAATTTTCAGATAAAAATGGTGGAAATCGTAATACACCAAATTGGATTTTATTATACATTTCATTTACATTTTGTGAATAAAATGGTGGTATACCTACTGTTAATTCATATAATAATATACCTAAGGACCACCAATCCACAGCTTTATCATGTCCACTAGAGGTGATAATTTCAGGGGCTAAATATTCCGGAGTACCACAAAAAGAATTAGTTTTTTCCCCTATTTGTACATCTTTAGCTAAACCAAAATCAGTTAAACATACATGTCCATTATCATCTAATAATATATTTTCTGGTTTTAAATCTCTATAAATTACACCTAATGAATGTAAATGTCCTAATGCTAATGCTATTTCAGCTACATATATACGAGCTACTTGTTCATTAAATCTTTTATTAGTTTTTAAATGAAAAAATAATTCTCCACCTTGAAAATAATCTAATATAAAATATAATTTTTCTTTCGTTTGAAATGCATATCTTAATGTCATTAAGAATGGATGTTGTAATGCTTGTAATATTTTTCTTTCTGCTTTAGTATGTTCTATTTGATTTCTAGCTACAATATTACGTTTTTTTAATATTTTCATAGCATATATTTTATTATTGGATTTTTTTTGTACTAACATTACTTTACCAAATGAACCTCTACCTAATACTTTTAATAAATTAAAATCTTCTATACTTACTTTATCAGTATTATCTAACATTTGAGTTACTTCTAATTGTTGTTTAGAATCATTTTTATCCTCATCGTCAGATGGATTATCAGCTGCAGCTAATGCTTGTTTTCTACGTAATACATCTTCTCGAGTTTGTAATCTAGCCATTTGTTTTGTTAAAGTTAACGATTTTAAATCACAATCATTTACATATTGAATATTTAATTTATTACTAGTATTAGATGATGATGATGATTGTTCTTTTAATTTTTTATATAATTCTGCTATTAATTCAACTATTTTATCTTTTTTACTTGATTTAAATCTATAATCATATTCATCTGGTACATGAATTACAAATTCATCTGATACATTTGATACACTACAAGCACTTATTAATATTATATCTATACGACGTTTACATTTCGAATAATTATTAGGTAATAAATTATAAACAGCTCTATCACTAATTAACATTACTCGGGTTTGTTCTTTTTCTCTACGGTTTATTTTAATTACTATATCAGTAAATAGTATATTCTCATTATCCATACCATATTAAGATAACATATTACGTACAGTACTATTACCACGTAAAACCAAATGATCTCCTTTCTCACCAGACATTTTTGATTCTTTTTTATTTATGTATCTTAACAATGCTGTAATGAGTTTGTGTGATATTTATTGTAAATTATTGTGTGCATTTTAGAAAAAGGTTACAAACACAGATTATTCTTTGCAAATTGCACAAGAAGATATCATAATAATTGTATGGTCGATATTGCATCCAATTAATTCAATAATAATATACACAATTGCCTAATGATAATAACTAAAACATAACAATGCATTGGTTAATTTAAACATGTAATCAGCGTTATTCCAATCCTACTGTTTGATTCTAGATGCGCTGTCTCAACAACTGTAAAAATACAGTGCAAACAAACTTAAAGATAAAATAAAAATTAATATCGTCTAATAATTGGATGGACATATAATCGAAAGTAAAGGGTTCATAGTAACATATCAACTTAATACCAAATTTAAACAGGATTCATCAGCATTCAATCTATTGGGACTATCATGGCAATTAGATTCGCAATTGCAACCAGGTGTACTATACTTAATCTGTACTGTTTGTTTATTCTTATTAAATATAGTTATTTGAGAAAAGGCATTGCAGATTCTAGACAGAATACACATAATGCACATGGAACGAATCCAAAGCAACAAAATAGAGTATACCAACCACAATATGAAAAACATAAATCATGTTTACTTCTATTTATTTACCACATATTAAAATATTATCTCCTGTATTCTTATCAATGAATTCACCATATGAAACATCGCCTATAGTTTCGCATTTAATGGTTGGGCAACATGAAATATTTTGGCAGCAACAGAATAAGTTACTAGTATATTGCCTATTCAATAATATATTCTTGTATTTGTACCGCTTTAATTTCATATAACTGTATTTTTGCTCCAATTGAGCATAATTATCTAGAATATTATAATAATTATTGTACAGTATGTAATATCATCATATTGATCCAAATCGATTTTATTTGAAGTATAACTAAGCAGAAGGGACAATAGTCAGAATTATGTTTACTACACGGTTCAACTGCTGCACAGCTATGTTAGTCTACGAATATGAATTATATTGTTGTGCAGAGCAGCGTTACTTTGGTAAAGCGCACCTAGTTAGTATTGTTATATTTACATTCCCAATTATATTGATTAAATACCTGACATATTAAACGTTGCTCACTTATAGAATATTATTCAGCGTTAACCCAAATGAATTGGTGGAAAGGTTTTATTCAGGCGACTTCTGCGTGCAAATAATACAAGCGAATTAAGCAGTATAAGGTAATTGAGTGAATGCAACCAACCATACACACAAATGTTAAGGATTTATATAAGCTATTTAATTATATTGTTAATCATGCAAATGATTGACACGAAAGCTGACCAGAGATATGAACACATAAAAGAATTGATTTGCCATGATAAAATAACAACTCGAGGACTGACACAAGTACAAATAATGTTACGATTAAAATGAAAAAATTAAAAATATTCCAGTAAAGAAAGATACTAAAGTTGTTTAAATTACAAAGCGATAGTAAAAGTTAAAAATGACATGAGTTCATCTTTTTGAATTGTTTATAATTCAGTCCAGAAATGTATCTTAGCCTTTGGTCCAAATTGAATTGACTTTGATTTACTTTCAGGATCCCACCCGATATAACATAGGATGTAACAATTTTGCTCCAAATTTAAGTTTAAATTTTTTTAAATTATTTTCTTGTACCGGTAGTTGAACTAGAAAAGAATTATGAGCAGGGGTGGCTTCATCAGGGCCACAACAAGCCTGAATAGCAATGGTTGATTCTTTGATTTTTTTTGCATTACCAATCCAATACCCAGAATTTGCAACGATCGCGACAAAAGGTGATAACATTGAACAGCTTAGGGAATTAAATAATAATTGACTAGTTTAATTTTACAATTGGATCAGTTTAAACAATATGACACGCGGCACGCTTTATGAACATATATACATATTAGACCAAAAATTAAATATGGCGATTTTGCAATTATATTTCGAGATGTGATGGATGTTCTGGTAGAGGCAATAGTTCAATTGGTTGATATGTAGAACTTTGCAAATTTTGATTATGTGAAGGATTAGTAATACTAGGCTCCCAATGAAATGCAATGTTGTTGGTAGGGCTTACTGCACCTTTATTAGCAGATCTAACAGGTACAACAGAATTATTTTTATTATTAACAGTTATAACACTAACTCTAGCATCCTTAAAGTTATTTCTATTTGTTCTTACAGCAGGATTACCAGCCCATGTACTATTAGCAGGTAAAGAATCATTTTGCATAATTAAGGTATTTGCTTCAATACAAACCTGTCGTTCTATTTTAACTCCAGGAAATATCATACAATGAGATCCTAACCAACAAAATTTATCAATACTAATATTATTCATTTTCAGTAAACGATTTTCAAATGTATGAGGTTGAATTTGTCCTCCTTCTTCTAATACACATTCATCATCTATTGATACTAAATCATATTCTAATATTTTACCAGCTATTAAACTGTTACGACCTATTGAACTACCCATACAACGATGAAATATATTATTTAATGGAGAATGAAGTAGCATAGAACCTACATAAGAATAGTAGATAGCGTCTATTTGACCTACAAAATCTCTACGAAAAAACATTGAACCAGCATAATTATATTCTCCTTGCTTAAATCTTCCAACAATAATATACTTTAATATAATAGTAAATAACCCCAAGAAAAATGAAAAGATCATTAAACCTATAGGAGCTAAATAATAAATAATAGAAATACTTAGAATTGTACTTGGTAGATTTGGAATATAAATCAATGCATAATAAATTGCTATAACGGCTGGAACAAAAGAAATAGCAAATGTTAAATAAGCTATTAATATACCAAAACTATGCATTAATATTCTACCAAATTCACTATAAGGTTGATCTCCATCTATTAATGAAGGCATTCGAATAGGTAAAATTAACGGCGGATTACCTAATACTGTTGAATCAGAAGGAAATAAAGGAGGTTGACTAGAATTAGGTATAGGTGGTATAACAGTTAAAGATCCAATTAGATTATTATTAAGTAATGAAGATTCACATATTGAATTATTTCCAATAAAAGTATTTGATTGTATTGTAATAAATTGAGGTTTATAATATCCATTCACAATTCTAAAACTTCCAATACTATTCTCACTAGCAAGAAATACATTATCTTTAAAGTCTAATAATTGCAAGGGAACATGAAAATATCCTCCAATTGGTCCAGCAATATCTACACATTTTCCTGAATTCATTCCCATTAATCTAAGACACCATCGTTGTAAGATTGTATGACTGACGAAATTTAAACCTCTATCTGTGAATATTAATAGACATTCATTCATCCAGCAATAAAAAATCCAACTCCAGCTATTAACTTGTATTCCTTTACCTTTGGTTAATTTAGCTATCATTGAAGATGATCCTATAGTAAATATTCTATAGATTGGAATCATAACCAGAGTTGTGGCTATAGAATAAAATACATACAATAAAGGGGTAGATGCGTAAAAATATATAATATCGGTAGTAATATATAGCTCAAATATAAAGCGAGCAACTCCAACTGGTAACGCTGATAAAAATGTACAGAATAGCAAGATCACAGATTGAAACAAGTGTTTTAAAATATTTTTACTCATATATCCTTTACCAATTTGAGGAGAAGCTGTAGTAGGAATTCGTTTATGACCAGACCAAAATGAATTAGGTTCTAAAGGAACTGTTCCACTAGATACAAATGAAAATGGATCAATATAACAATTATGTCCCATACTTGTATCTCCATGAATAACAGTTCTTTCATTTATAACACAATTTGATCCAATTGAAATTTTAGCAAATTTAACTATTCTTGAAGAAAATGTAGCACATTGAAATCTAACTAAATGACTAATAAAAGTATTATCACCAATTGAAACAAGCCAAGGCATATCTATGAATAGAGTATAAATTTCTACGTTGGATCCAATTTTCATCCCTAGTAGTTTTAAATAAATAACATACAGATTTGTTCCCATTAAAGGCTGTAAATAAGGACGAAAACTAAACCATAACGATTGGAATAACCACCAACGCCAATGTTGAAAAGATCTACAATTGTAAGTACCTGGAGAAGGCCAACCTATTAATAGAGGACGCCATATTATTGTCATTATTAATAACACGATGTACGATATTAGAATATAAATTAAAAAACTAATAGTATAATGTAACCAACCAAATGTATTTGTATCAGGCAATAAAGTTGTTAAAGATATATAACTTGGAATATATTCAATTATATAACTTGAAATAGCTAAAGCTGCAACAAAATTAATCCAAATGAATAATATTCCAAATAATTGACTCAAGGTAAATAAAAGATTTTTAATGCTGGAAACAGGAGGGATTACATTATGTTCAATATTAATAACTGAAGAATCCATTATACTTCTACCTGGACCAACTATACCAGCACTACGTGGACTATTCGGAATTGAAAGAGGCCTCAGACTAGAAGGAGTTGAAGGATCTTCAAAAAAAGTGTCAGGAGTATCAGGATAATCTATATTAATACTCACAGCAATTGGTGAGGGTTGATCCAGTTCTAACTTAGATTCTGCTGCAGTCTCGATTTGAATAGAATTAGCTAAATCTCTTATGCTTTCTGCTTTAAACAATATACCTACAGATAATCCCGGGATATTAAACTTTTGACGGATCTTGTTAAGGGCAGACATAAGCATCAAGGAGCTTAATCCATAGCGAGTTAAGGGTTGATTACAGGGAATAGATGCTACGTCGTCAGATCGATTGAGAAGACCAGCAAAAATTATTTGTAATTCTCTTTCGGTAGGATTGCTCGGTTCACAACCACCATTCACGTTGGAATCAGCAGAAGCAAGGTCTATGGCAGAAGGTTGAGGTAAAAGCTTTCTATCAATTTTCCCGTTGTTGTTAAGGGGGTATTCAAATAATAATACATAACATGTTGGTACCATATAATTTATTAATTTAGATTTACAATGATTATATATAGATTTTCTTAATTCAATTGATTTATTATCATCTAATGATTTATATTCATTATTATCAATTTTAATATATGCGGCTAAATATTCATTATTATTATTATTAATATCAGTTATTTTAATAACTATTGATTGTTTAATACCATTATATTGATTTATAATATTTTCAATTTCTCCTACTTCTAATCTTTGTCCTCGAATTTTAACTTGATAATCAGCTCTACCTATAAATATTAATTCTCCTGCATCATTCATTTTAACTAAATCACCAGTACGATATAATTTATTATTAGATATATGAGGTAAATTAACTAATGATTTTGAAGTTAATTCAGGTTTATTTAAATAACCTCTAAATACTCCTAAGCCACCAACATATAATTCTCCTATACTTCCTGGTGCAACTAGTTGATTCGACTTGCTATTAATAACAAATACTTGATAATTACATAAAGGTTGCCCTATAGGAATACTGTTGTTAATATATTTATGTTTATAATTAATTAAATCAAATTTATGTGTTGTCGCAATACATGTAACTTCAGCAGGACCATAAACATTAATTAATTCTATATTATGATTAACATTATTATTAATAAAACAAATATATATTAAACTAATTAAATTATACGTTATCGCTTCTCCCCCGACATGTACACTTCTCAATGATAATAATTTATTATAATTATTATTATCAATAGTATATTGTAATAATTGTAATGCAAATGCAGGTACCCATACAGCTACATTTACCTTATAATTATAAATACAATTAATATAATATTCAATATCTAAATTACCTAATGGTTTTATTAAACATACTATACCACCTATACATATTGGTCCTATAATTTCTGTCATATGCGCATCAAATGTGCATGAAGCTGTTTGCATCATGCAATCCGTTTCATGTATATAATTATTATAATATAAACTGCGTATAAAATTATAATAATTTGCATGGGTTAATTGAGCCCCTTTAGGTTCTCCAGTACTACCTGAAGTATATATAACATATGCTACTGAATTACTATCAATATTAACTAAGGGTAATTTATTATTATTTAGTAGGTTATTATTAGATTTATATTCAATTTTATCTAATAATACTATAGATATTGTATCTTTATTATTTGTATTATTAATAGCTTTATTAGTTGATTCAATTAATTTATTATGTAAATGAGATTGTGTTAATATAATACTCGTATTAATATCATTAATAAGAAATGTTAATCTATCTATAGGATCTTGTGGATTTAATGGTACATATATACATCCAATACTCATTATTGATAATATACCTATAATTAATACATAATATAAATATAATCCAATTAACAATTTTTTGTTAGTATTTAATTAATAAAGTATTTTTCTCTTTTGAAATTATTATTATTAATTATTATTAGCTATTTTATAAATATTAAAAATAGGTTACTTCTTACATAATATATTACTATATGGTTATATAATATAATATTATGTAGATTTATATTTATTGTATTATATATTTCTATATATGAAAACATAATACTTACCAATTAACATATCAATAGATCTATCAACACATTGACCTATATATGATCCTTGTTTTATATTATATTTATTAATTAATAATTTTGATAATTGTACTACACGATTATGTAATTGTAAATATGTTAAACTAATATCATCTAATCTACATGCAATATTTGAAGAATATTTATTAACCGATTCTTGAAACATTAATGGTATTGATTTTGATTCACCAAAATCATGCAGAGCATTGTTGTTCATGCGCTTGAATGATATAGTATTAGGGTTGTTACTATGTTGAGCAGACATGGTTCAGTAATGTTATATATAAATTGGTATCCTTGTTGTTAGAATTGGGATGATTGTGTATTGAAGGATCACTTCCCAGCAGATTAATTAAGTAAATTAACTGCTGGAACAGCCATATGATTTATTATTGTTATCTTTCTTTGACTAGAGGATTATCGACTGTTTTAACAAAAAAGGTGATGAACAGTGAATTGCACTGTGTGCTAGTGATTAATTTAATATTTAAATAACGAACACATAACCATCGTCTTGAGGACTTAAGAAAAAGGTCCTAATAAAAGATTAAAGGTAGGGGAAGGATATAGGTTTAACTGATTTTTTTCACTGAGCTACAGTCAGAAAAAATTAAAAAAATGATTGTTGGAAAAAATATCATTACGAATTACGTTGCTCATAAATCTCACCATAACAACAATAAGTCTATTTAAACACTCAATATCAGAACAATGAAAGTTATTAAAGCTATTGTTTTATTACTTGAATTGTTTGGTTTAATTGTAATAATAAACTCCAGTGCTGGTGAATTACCTCGTTATCCTGATGCAACTTCTCCATGGAAATCTTCTGGTGCTCCTAATAGATTTCAAATAAGCGTTGAAAATAACCCTGCTTTGAATGGTTATGTGGGATATAATCCTTATTTTCTTAGTGGATCTATACAACATTTTGGTACAAAAACTTATCCCCTCATTGTTCCTGCTGCATTAGATGATGCTGCTGCTTGTTCGTTGCATGAAACTCAAAATGATTTTGGTATTCCTTATGCTGGATCT